>KZ308647.1:86071-98151 GCA_000376725.2 Ladona fulva | reverse complement strand
AACTGCTAAAAGTAACTCGATCCCATGGAATTAAACGAAAAAGTTAACAGTTATATAACCAACTTCCAGCAAATGCGTTATCAAGTGTATTCACACCTTTCACGTATCTCATTAAGCACGCGTGCTGACGTTCAAAGCAAATTACCCTTCGGTGGAAACCCAATTACGCTGGGTTATTAGGCGTTCCCCTTCCTACGGCCCAATCGATGCGCTCAACGGCGAGCGCCGACTTTTCTGATATGTGAAGCCTAACTACTCCAGGAATGCTATCTATGGGGAATTTTAGACTTCCTAAATGCTTCTGGCGCTCGTCGAATTCGTAAATACAACCGCGCTTGTAACTCGTTGGAAACTTTCATCGATAAATTAATTATACTATTCATCTCAGTTCCTGAAAAGATTAGAATTGTGGAGGGATTAAACTTTAAATCTTCATCTTCTCACACATTCTCACTATTTAAGCTAAGTGTTATCCGGTTCCACACGGTCTATTCTTAATCATTACCTTGGTATTGAATATAAATAGTAATCATGATATAAAACTATTTGGACAGTGATGAGAAGGGTCATGAAGGATTGCGTAAACAATATTTATTTGCCCCCTCCCCCCCCCGGATATGATCCCGGTCCCGTCAGACTTTTTTCAAGTCCATTCTTCCTTGGGAATATCTATTTGCGTTTAAGCATAACTTATAGTCGTTAATTATTATCTCCAAATTCTCTCTGACAGTTTTAGAAATATCATCGTTTTAGTACTCATCTCACACGGGCAAACTAACGATCCAAGACCAGTTAATTATTCACCAGGCAATAAACTTATCTATCTCCCGTTGCAGCGTCTGCAGTAATACCTACTTTACCGCCAAAATTGCGGCAAAATATGGACCTATCTCGTGTTAATGCGAAATTCTTATTCAGTTCCTTGATCTTATATAACTCGCAGAACGCAGTGTGTGTAGATTTGCATAAGCATTAGGATACCGAAGATCAGGATTCTTATTTCTAACAAAGAATCATGTGCACGTTCTTTATAGTAGAAGCTCATAGGATTCAGTTATTGATCTCGGGATTCGTTACTGTGTGCTTGCACAAGTGGTTAATCGCAGGAGTTAGGTAACGCTGGTTAATCAACAGTTTATATCACGACTGAGGTGACGCTGTGTTTTCCCTTACCCTGAATCATCCTCCCGACCTTACCAACCCGATTCCTCTCCCAGATACTATCACCAACATCCATCCAACTGCTTCTACACCTAAGCTCCCTACAATACAGGAACGCGATTCTAGCATCAAAAGGACTGCAGAAGCCATGGACTCCACTCCAGCTCCCGAAGGCTTCACTTAGTGAAATCCAAGGAGGAGTGGACTTCGCCGAGGAACCGGTACATCCAGCAGTGCCACCCTCAAATAGATACGTGCCACTATCCACCAGAGAAGATGCAGCTGTTCAAGAAATGCATCACTCAGGACAGCAAGGAAGCGTACAAACTGACGTGGAACCTAAAGCGCAGAAGCCTCCAGCATTTTAACTTTATGGGATCCTCAACGTGCGAGCCCTGGCAAAGGACATCCAATCCTCCCTGTATTCATCCGACTTCGTAGTCCCGAAGCAGTGTCCAACTGTCGCTGCAGAAGAACTCCCCAAGAGTGACAACTGCAAGGTATTCATAAAGTCGGATGAACACTACCGGATTCTGAAAGGGCTTCTCACGACTAAGAAGATATCCTTCAACACCTGGAGCAGTAAGAAGCACCAGCTGCACTCCTACCTTATCCGAGGACTGTCTGCAGAAACAGACCCCAGGACCTTAAGGAAGACATGGATCTTCTAGGCAACCCTATCCGAAATAAAATAAGCTACAATGAAAGGGGGGTATTAAACTCCCACTCTTCACAGCTGCCATTCCAATCGACTCTGAGTGGAAACCTAGGGACTAGCCTCTAATTTTGTAAGGTCACCATTCGCCTGTAAAAACGACCTGATCCGCAAATGTGTTTCAGGTACAACCGCTTTGAGCATTCTTCTGCCTACTGCCGAGTGACCCTGGGGTGCTGGCAGTGCGCAGTTCCGCATCATGGGAAGGACTGCACCAAGCCACACACATGCAAAATGCTGCAACTGTGGTGGTGATCACCCAGCAATGACCAGAAAGTGCCATGTCTGGAAAGCATTAAAGAAGAGGATGAAACCTCCTACCAGAGACACATTTACAACTCCGCAGCCCAACCCTCATCCGCGACCTCCAACTCTTGGAAAGCGGAAAGCTTGGGGCGGAGCAGCCCATCACCTCATCTCTAGACAGGTCCAGGCACCCGATCTCTAAGGAAGGTCCTTAACTTCAAACCGCTCCCAACTACAAAAACTACCCAGGAGTCAGCCGGGCATAGAATACCCCTACGCCAGCTATTCATTCACTCATTCAACGTCACCGGCAGTAGAACTACCTACCAACAGTACAGCTGCCATTTTCACAGCCATCGAGAATATAATGGTTCAAGTCCAGGCTACCATAACATAAGTTTCAGGCATACATCCACCTTCTTCGAAACCCTGCAATTCTGATCGTTGCAGGCAACCTAACTCGCCCAAAGAACCATGATCTTGCGACTTCAAGCCTGGAGGCAACATCTGCCATTATGGAAAATTACCAGGGAAATGCTCAGATTACCTCTAGTTATCTTACCCCAAGATCATCCTGAAGAAAATCTCGGGACGATTACATTCGATAGTCTCCCGATGATACTGCCCCAGGGCAGTATCTAGGGTCCCTTCCTCTTTAACCTCTACTGCGCTGACACTCCCACCAACCATGAACACAACACCATGACAGCCTCTTACCCTGACAACCTGGCAATCCTTACAGCCTCCACAGTAGGGCGGCTTGCCGCGATGTAACTCCAGCAAGCCATTTACAAGATCGTTGAATGGTACGAAACCTGACATATGCAAATCAACCCCTGCAAGACCGAAGCTATACTCTTCACCTTGAACAAAAAATAGACCATTCCGATCCTGTTATTGTTGTAATTGAAGAAATTTCATGTCTCTTCCGATACATATCTTGGAGTAATCCTCAACAGCCATTTAACCTTCAAGAAACAGCCCAGAAGGTAGCAGTCGCAGCACATCAAGTCGGCAACGCCGGAGACTCCTTCCACTTTTTAAAAGCCGTACCCTCCATGAGAAGCTTAAGAAGATTCTCAGCCTGCATCCGAAGTGCAATGCTTTATGCTTCCCCATCGTGGAACGGCTTCCTTGCCACCAGCATAATAGAGAAAGCAGAAAGGAGCATACTTAGAATCATCCTTGCACACCGCTGTAAGTTCCACGATGAGTGGAACTTACAGCGGAATTCGCTCTCACGAACATCTCAGGACGCCGGCGGAGGAAGCCACAAAACCTTGGGTCGCAGTTAGGAGGACTATTTCTTCAACTGGACGAGCAGGTAAGCTAACAAGCCCCAACAAGGAGGAGAGACAAGAAACTCCAGGGGACCACCACTCCAGCATAGGATAGGAAGAATAAGAAAAGGTAATCAAGATTCATCCAGATGATCATCATCGTCTTCACCAAAGGTCCGATGAGAGCTCTCCATCCAAATAGACCAAGTATCTAATCTCAATTAAGCCAAAGGTGGTTTCAGACATCCATTATTGGAATACCATTACCCTGAAAGAGACCTAATTGGTGAATGGGGAAAG
Source organism: Ladona fulva (assembly GCA_000376725.2). Taxonomy (NCBI): domain Eukaryota; kingdom Metazoa; phylum Arthropoda; class Insecta; order Odonata; family Libellulidae; genus Ladona; species Ladona fulva. The sequence goes on along the minus strand of KZ308647.1, from coordinate 94,449 downwards.
ATGGAGAATCACATCAAACTAAGAATCAGATCACACCATAGATATTGATATATATGATATTGATTGACATGATATTCGAATATTAGACCTCGTTCAGTGTCTGCCTGGAACAGTAAATGTGAAAAATCTTCACACGAATAATAAGATCCTCACCTCTCTGCTGTCTACCCACCTTCACCTGTATGCTCAAAAAAATGGAGTTCGAAGCAACGACCTTTAATATTCAACGTCAAAAAAGACGAGAGATTTGTTGGACGCTGCACATACTCCTGTAAAAACGTTACTTTAGAAAACAACTATTTTCTTAAGGCTAAATATGACTACAGTCCATTGATAACTAGTTATTTTTAATGATGAAATAAACTCCAAGCTCATTTGCAATAGTTGATATAACGAATGTAAGTATGTCTTCAGGCCTGGGAAACAAACTTATTAGTGATGGTTTTATTTTTTATAGAATTGATCGTAAAGTTGGAAAATTCGTCCATGAGCGACGTTACTTCGCGTTAGTGTGGAGCTCGGCCGACAAGTGATGTATTTGTGAATTAGAGATGGCGCACAGAGAAAGACAATACGTTTAGTAACGAATTGCTGCGACAAATCTGGGAGCGTTTTTCAGACGCTTAAAAACATAGAATGGAAATCGCTAGAAGATAGGAGATTTATACAGAGGATAATTTATTTGAAAATGATTTACCTAGTAAGTTCAGAGTAATTACGTTGAACAGAAAATGTTGAATCCTCTTTCTTACAAAGGCCGTTCTGATACTGCGAGAAAAATCAGGAAAGTCGGAAAAAATCGGAAAAAGTAGATGCCGGTACAAGTCTCTTCAAGATTCATTTTTTCCGCAAACGATAAAGGAAAGCAATCGATCAGGGAAGTGGATTTATGCTAAATGCAAACCTTTTCACACGACGGAAGGCGGCCTGCAGGGTACATTATTTAGATATAGATGTTCCTTGTCACACATCAGAAGCCGAAACTTAAAAAGCTTCGCTAACTCACAAATGTTGGACATCTGTTTCCGTTACACTTAACTATCATTCCAAACTCGAGTAAAAAAATTTATTTTTTTTACATTTTTGTATTGCTTCTATGCTAAAATAATCACTTAAGATGAGTTAATCGCTTGGAAATTGATGATAAAATGTATCCTTTGTAAATGAAACCACAGCTATAAATTGTCGATTTAGTTTCACGTAGGCATTCACAAAAATATTTTCAAATTAACCTCTGAGGAAAAGGAAGGTTATTGTATGTTTATACAACGATCTTCGACGCAACCACATTTTACGCATTACTGACTTCTGGCAGACAAAAAAAAACAAATCAACATCATCCCCTTTTTTAAAATGTTACTTTCGTAAATAGTACAGCAAATCCAAAAACTATTCTAATCCAAATATCAATCGCGATTGTTCCTTTGCGATTAAACCAATCCATCGAGACTGAATGATTGATATAAATTTATAGTGCTTTTTTCATAAAAATTAAATAGTATTAAAAGGCAAAACTTTCCATTATTTCTCTTTCGACTATTGGTTCACCTTCCACAGGAAACCTTCGGAAATATTTCTGAATTGTCCTGGAAATGCAATTCCTATTTGGAAAAGGAATTACTTTATATTTTACTCCGATCTTGCATTTTATTAACTCAGCAAGTAATTAGACGAGGGCCCTCAAAAACTCATTCTTTTACTTGTGGAGCGGAGAAAAGCCGCAAAAATTTGCGTTGTCTCTTGTAATCTCATTTTGATCAACTTTAAAGCACACACTAGTGTAGAAAATCACTGAAAGTTGAAGTAGAATTATAACTTCTTATGCTCTTTACGAATAGTCTATGGTGAGGCGTACAAAATGTTGAAACACTTCTTTTTCCTTATTCAACTCTGTTACAAACTCTTCACACTCAGCTGAACTTATACTATAAGCTTCAGGTCTTAATGATGCGTTAAAATGAATGAGGAAAAAGCGACGGAGACTCGAAATGCATAAAACATTTTCATGTAAAACTTTAGTTCGTAAATACCTGCTGGGGGTCTCGCAGAAAGCAGTCGCTGGATAAAGCGAAACGGGTAGTGGCGATGAAAAGGTCTTTCCCCACCCTGCGTGGGACAAAGAGTTCTTTCCAATGCATTCCTATGAACACTACCGAGAACAAAGTTATAGAAATTATCTTAAACCTGTTTTTCGGGCGGAATTGTCTTAGTGTATATATCACTATAAAATACACAATAATATGCAATCAGCAGTCATATGTTGTCAATTTGATAAGATGGATTTTTCTATAGATTTATAAGATAGACCTTTCTCGAGAGCAAATTCGCTGACATTAATTTGCCTTAGAAGTCGTTTTGCAATTCGTAAGTTAAGATTGGCAAATTCGACAGCTAGCAAATGTTATGATATTTCGCAATTAAAGTAATGAAACATCGTTATTGCAAAATTTCACACTGCGGGTTGATTGTGCTATCCTATAATTTATATCCTTGTCTGGCACTTCCACCTTGATTTATTTCGATTTAATCAACCATCTATTAATGTAAACTCTTTTCCATCGAAAGAAAAACCCATAGTCAATAGTAAATCGAAAACTTTAGACGCTCTCGAACCAATCGCATGGACTACCTGCTCTTGTAGTTTACCTGTGCTCTGAACTCCCAAAGTTTGAAAAACCCCACCAGCCATATACCAATATTACGAGAATATCTTAGGCTATATAATAAACCAAAATTTTCATCCGTACTACTCGAGATTGCTTTCACTTTTGGGCTTTGGTAATTTTCCATGTCAGGCTAAATAACAAATGAAAAATATTTTTATTTTTGCGGAAAAATCCATTAAATTTTTAATCGAATTAATCATTGTGTACATAATCAGTACACAAAAATGATACGGCTCTTCCTTGCCTATCTATCACTGTCACACCCTGAAACATGTCAATAAACCGAAAATGGTACATTAAGATAATTCTATTACTATTGGCTGCAAATGTAATTGTATTCAGGGACATTTTAGACATACGAATGGCATAAACCTCTAAAACATAAAAAAAAGTACTCTACCGATCCTTAGGGGCGGAGACACGTATAAGGAACTCAAATATATCCTCAGTTCTGCAAAATCAATACCATCGACTACCAATGAGCCCACTTCGTTGAAAAGTCAGTAACTTAAAGCGGTAACCGAACCTAAGGAAAGGCTTGGAAACTTGCGCAACTCTCGCACCAATATCTCTAATGTCCCATGAACCTTGGGGCATTACTTGTTTACTTTACCCTAAACGTCGGTCTGTGATGAGAGATGTCAAATTGTGCCTGAAAATCGAAGACATCGCCTCCGTATGACGTCAAAGGCTTTCAAAATAAATCAGTCCTCATATGTATGACTGAAAGCGATCCTAACTCCACCCTCACCAAATCCTGAAGGAAGTCACAATCGACCATGTCTGTACGACTGTATAGAGGAGTGAGTTACATCAGCATCTTGCCTACATTCTTACCGACTGCTTCGTGCCCAATCACAGTGCTTCACGTTTTATTCCGAGTCTACTAATATTAATATCGCACTCTCCCATCAGACCAACTCTTAAGTAATATTCGTCTTTTAATCTCGGAGATTATAAGTACAAACACTTCAGAAATCTTACGTGAATATTTTTCTGCCGAATGCAAGAAAACAGTCTCCCTGAAACTTGGGAAAAATTTTTAAGAAATACGGGATGGAAATAATTCAGAACTAAAGATGTTAAGTCCACAGTTTCACTGTATTTGATAAAAATAATTCTTTCTTCTCGCAAGGGGAGATATTTTTATTCAACTCGGCTAATTTACATCACAATAAGCTCATTCGTATGTAAAGAATTGTAAGGTGTGCACCTTTTCAAGCTATTGTTTGATTTTTGTTTAAATTCTTAAGGCAACCTACGTATAAAATATCTCAATAATTGTCCATATTTTAATTACGTATATTTCTAAGAAGTATAATTGCGATGAATTCATTTTATTTATTTGTACGATTGGACTACAGATAGGCTCCAGGCCAGGTGGTAGTCATCTTTTCAGGGGGAGAAGGAAATACAAAACCCTGCCTGGTATTCGCCCTAGTCGGGAGGGAAACCCCCCAAAACCTCCCGAAGGCAGTACGTCATAAATATAAAAGAAAATACAAGTAATTGCTACCTACGATTAATACAATATAATAAACACTTATAAAACAAAAAATAAAAATTATAATAATACAAAATTACCCACATTATTACTAAGCAATTAAAATTAAACAGACGTTGGCGTTTTTTCCTGGAGTAAACAACTTTCAGGTAATTGATAAATAATGGGCGAATGTGTACACCCCATCGGTGAGCTATTCACGTTAACTTCCTCTCTTATGCTTCCACGTGAAATTCTCGAGAAATTCACCCTCTTTCCTCAGCTCCAATAAAATAAAAGAAAAGAAAGGGTAACGAATACTGACAGATTAGAAATTTTAAGGGGTATTCTCATCAGCTTGTTTCGTTTTTTCGTGGACAATTCCTAAAAATGGATCTTCTGAACCGTGAAGATGTGCTTTTTGCGTTAAGCGAGTACAAATAGCTACGTAAGAGTTTCATTTACAAAGCGTTGCCTATTTGTTTTCTTTCCGGGTCGATATTACTTCCGTTATCCAAGCTTTGCACCGCGTATTGATATTCAATTAATTTTCCCTTCGTATACACTTTTTGCGTTTGTTAGTCATAAATGAAATATTCAGCTATGATAATTCAGCCAAGAAAACCTTGTTTTACGCCTCAATTGCCTTTCGAGCCAATTTATGTGAGAGCTATGATCACACATATTTGGGAGCCTTTTCATCTATCTCCTTTAAAACCAAATTATCGAAGTCGAATTATGACTCAAACAACATTTTCGGAACATAATACAGTATAACCTCAAAATTGAATACCTATTTTTTGGAAAAGGAAAACCTCATTGGTAATGAACTAATTAAAGCCTCCCTCTCGTTCTTTCTAAATCCATATTATGAACAATATTCGCACCTATGCAAAGAGCAGTAATTAGTTTCCCAATGGCTAATTGGAAGCTCCAAATTTATTTGTAGGAATATGACTAGCTGTAACTTTCCAGTTTAGATGATCGTTGATACACATGACAACATCAAATTCTCCAGTAATTTTTATAAAACTTGAAATACAGGTACGGTATCTTTTCTTTTGAGGGACCTAGAAATCATAAAAAATAACTAATAATCAAACATTTACCATTAGTAAAGCATTCTTGTAACTAAGCAACTGATGTCATTTTTTTAATCGAAAACTTATATTGGAACAGCTTGTGTTTATATTTCAATATTACTCGTGCATTTTATTCTCGTGTTAAGATGATCTTTCTATTAGATTTTCGGCTTTAAGAAATGGCTACCACATTTACTAAGGATAATTGATCGGCAAAAATTAATAAAATAATAAAAAATTGAATTGTGTTCTTCCACATCTTACTTATTGCTCTCTGACTCGGAGGACTGCTCCTATATAGACCATGTCCTCCGAATCCAACCTCTCTACTCTCAATCGAATCTTAAATTTCGTTCTTAGGATTGTCTGTTTCAGAGTGCCGTCTTATAGGAATATGTCAAAGACTTATCTTCTAAAACATCTTATTTCTATTAAAACCTCTCATACTTTTTCCGACATTACTTTCCTATATAATATTATCAACAACAAGGTCGATTCCCATTTCCTACTCTCTCTTTTCCGTGTTCATTCAAGAACAACTCACCTATCTGATATCTTCTCTTTGAATACTCCACGTGTGTCAATAGCAAAACGGTCACTCTTCTCCCGCATACCCTCAAATTTCAACTCTCTATCTTCCAATAAAAATTCGATCCATTTTATCTACCTCTAAAATCAATTGTAACTATGACTGATTTGGTATATGACTGATATCTCTATAACGCTGATCTTTTTAATTTTAACAATGATAGCAAGAGACTAATTTGGATCTCTGTAACGCTGATATCTTTAATTTAGTTATTGTTTGATTATTTATACTATTGTTTAATTTGTAGATCAATCTTATTATCATTATTGTTGATCGTCAACCGTAATAGGCCTAGTGCTGTACGTTGATGTATTATTAATAAATTAATTGTATACTGATTACTAATTATAGATTTAGTAAAATATCTAAAGGCACATGAATCAACGTGGAAAGGAATGTTATATCATATGCAATTATTTCATTACAATCAGTGGACTGTATTTGAAAAAGGGAACGTTTGATAAGTGAGAGTCTACTAATAGTGTATAGGATGAGGAAAATCAATTTCAAAGACTCCAAAAAAATCTGTAACTAAAGTTTCGTCGTGAACTATAGATAAAAACTTCAGAATTACAGTTCTTCTAACCGAACAAAAAAAATAGAACAACAGGAGGTTAGAGAAATTCTGGAAAAGGAAATTACTATGTTCACCATTTTGAATTTCTGGCCAAAAGATATAACATCTACTCGTACGTCATTTTATAATTTTGAACTTCTTTCAATTCGACGCGTCCAACCTTAGGTCAAGTTTAGCTCAATTAAGAAATTAAAATTTATTTCGAATTTGACAATAAATACAGTTGCTAATAAGACCCAGTTGATTGTGCAACTATTATAATTAATGTAAGGTCGAAGGTTTCCGCGGCGATCGGCTGTTTCCATGATATATTTTCCGGGATATATCATGGAAACTATTATAATTAATTTCGAATTGGACAATAAGTCCAGTTGCTAATAAGACCCAGTTGCTTGTGCAATTATCTTCACGACACTACACAGTCGACAAAGTCATTCTCTACCGTTAGTTTCATTACCAAAGGAATAAGGAGAAAAAGTTATGCGCGACTGAGACTAATCCAGATCTAACATTTTCCCGGCAGATGCTCTAAACCAGCAGTCACCAACAAATCGGACTTTATTCACAATTTTGGAATGCTAATGCGAAGTTCATTAAAAGGTACAAACATCCTTAAAACATTGATCATATATAAAGTACAATTTTATGATCATGAAATTTCGCCGCTCGCCTACCCTTTGTTGGGGACGCATAGAGGATTTAAAATGTAATTAAAGTATATAATAAGTATAAAATTGCAAATATAGGCAAAGTTTCCTCAAGGACCACCAAATGCTACTCACGGACCGACAGCGGTCCGCGGACCACCGGTTACCGAACGCTCTCCAAACCATTCAAACGATCACACCAACCAGGATCATTTCGTTCTTTGGGAATCTTTGTGGGCAAAAGGAGACTGACTATCGGTCATGAAAAAAATTTCATTTCTATCAATTCAGTAATTTTTTAGGCTTCTCTTATGAAATTATCCGGAAATCCCTTTCCCTTTCATTTTTCAAATAACTTCTGAAATTTCAGAATTATCAAATGTCTCTTAAAAATAATTATGCTTTCTTTGATGTAAAAATTAAAAAGAAATGAACAATAAATGCGGAGAAAGGGGTTATTAACATAGACGAGATCCTTTATTTGCTCATTACCATGTGACCCCCTCCACGCTTCAAAAAGCACCTTGACACTTCACCTTTCTTTCTCAGAGCTTTATTAACAAACAGCACTACTGAACCTTTTGTTTCGACTGAATGCTTCTCATTTTCTCCATATCGATCCAAAGCTCCGCAGCTTGCTGGTGCAGGCACCACGTTTCCTTTCAAGTTCGAAGCCTTCCTCTGTTATGTAAACCCTTTTAACGTCTCCGGCTCAGAGAATCTAACCCTAACGGTTCCATTGTTTACCAAGACGTTGCAGAATTACATCTCCTTCGAGTGGATGATGATGGAAAAGCGTCTTTCGCATGGTACATCTAAAGAGGGAAAGGTAAATCGAGGAAGGAATCCTGACTGGGAAGAGTGAGCAGGAACTCAATTACTCTCAGCAGGAGATTCAAGGAGATATACGTTAGAGCTACGCCAACAAAAGGAAATAATTTCGCCAAGTTTGTAATCAGTAAAATACTCCTTGGAAGGTACATAGTGTAATCGAAATGAGTTAGCCTTACTCGGCGGAACGCCATAGATAAGGAATGAAAATGAAACTACAAAGTTTTTTTCATTTCTTAAAGTTTTCCTTTTCAGTCAATTTTCTATCTTTCAGTAGGTTCAAGTGCCAGAATATTCTCCACTAAACGCCGTATCCTTCACCTCCCGGTAACCCAACCCACCCTTTATGTCATCTAACAACTTTTGTATCTGTCTTCCCCTTTGCTTTTTCCCTTGTTCTCTTCCCACAATAACATTCTTTAGCAATCCCTCTCCCCTCAATATTTGGCCCACCCATTTCCTCTGCCGACGTTTAATTACAACGATTAAAACCCTTCTCTTCC
>KZ308647.1:33497-71270 GCA_000376725.2 Ladona fulva | reverse complement strand
TTATTTAACAGAAGTTATTTAACAGAAGTTATTTAACAGAAGTTATTTAACAGAAATTATTTAACAGAAGTTATTTAACAGAAGTTATTTAACAGAAGTTATTTAACATAAGTTATTTAACAGAAGTTATTTAACAAAACTTATTTAACAGAAGTTATTTAACAGAAGTTATTTAACAGAAGTTATTTAACAGAAGTTCCGATTAACCTGTACTAGAACCTGGTAACGTTAGTTGGTTGGGTTGCAACGTTACCATGCCAACTACTCCACCGCGACTGATAAGTGGATGAAAAGTAACCGCTAATCATTTACACTGTGGCCACGATCATAATTACTGATTTAAAATTTCGATTCATAATTAGGCAGAAACATAGAGACAGGCAAGTAATAAAGAGCCAATTGCGTACCCATTCTTCCTGCTAATGAAATGAGGGATAATCACAAAGATTATTTGCCTTTCATTCACGGAAATTATTAGGGGTTCGAACAAAGCCACTCGACTGTGAATATAGCTTCAGGCGTAAATAAACGTCAAATTAACGTAAGAAGGCGTTTGCAGTACAAAGAGTTATATGAAATTAACTCGGGTTAATGGAGTGAAAGAGAGGGAGAGTGAATTATGCACAAGGGAGTAAAAACGCAAAAGAGGCCTGAGTAAGAATAATAAACGGAAACTGATGAAGGAAAGGGGTGTGTTTTCTCCAAAGAGAATGCGATATGAAGATACAGAAGAAAAACAGAATGGATGAAAAGAGCTAAAGAAAATCCCACGGAGTTAAGGTAGATCTTAGATATCTACAAGACGATATACCATGAGAAATGTGTTTTCGAAAATATTAAACTTAGCATATTTGCCAATTTAAAATTGAATTGATTGTGCTTCAGAAAAAAAGCTTTTAGAGACATAATGATCAGCATAAAAATTAACTATAAAACGATTTCAATGAATTGTGTAAAAAAATAAAAAGATAATTCATATTAAGAAAGATCACTAATGGCAGAGCATTTATAGGAATCGAGAACAATGCCATCAAAACACGTTCATCTAGCCCATCCATTATTTCACTTCCGAAGTAAGCATCTTCAGGGGTACAGAGTGAAAGAAATTGCAGGGGTGTGAAGATAATTTATGTATATTATGAATCTATATATATCTATATACATAAAGCAGAAATTCTGTGGGTTTGTGTGTTTGTATGTCTAAGATTGGAGTCCACTCCGTTTGTCCGATTTGCAACAAACTTTGCATACGTGTTTTCTGAGACCCAACTTTTTAATCCATAATTGCGCCGGGTTTGAACCAAGATCGTTCACATAGATTTCCATAAGAAATACACGTAAAGTTCGATTTTATCGGTTGCAGAATTTATTTCTTTTGCAAAGTTAAATTAGAAGGAGTAGTCGTATAAAATCAAGATAAGTACCAAAATAAGGGAAATTTAATACAATTTCTTTCTATTATCGTGGAATATCGCTTTCGTTTAGAAGTTGCGAGAATTTAGATAAAATATACGAATATTTTGTGAAATTTTGAGGTTGTAAACAACCCGTTCCCCTGACGACCAATGCGATTGTTGATTCCGAGTTCATGCATTTTTCCCATAAGAATATACTGTGTTTGGATCCATTTAGAAACAATTGACGATAAGAAGATGAGGAAATTTTCAGAGATTTCAACTATTACTGCCACGAACAATGTGTGGAGTATTCTCCCCGTTGAGATTCGACGGGCACTTCAGCTAGTCAATTTATAACTCGATGAATAGAAATCTATAGGACACCGACATAGTAGAGCAAATTAGTCAAGATTTCTTTTTACTTAAAATACCTGTTTGTCTGCACAGTCTTCAGCGCGAAGGCTGGCTGCATCTTAATGCCTCTAACATTAGAAAGTTCTGAGTAGGAGACGAGATAACAAGACAAGACAAGGAGTGAGGTAGTTAGCCCTTAATTTTCTCCATGAGTCAGATTGCTATAAGTGGAGCAAGTTCACAATAGTGCAGAACAATGAACAATGATTAACTCTTTTCATAACGCTCTATTAGGAAATACCAAAATGAATTCCAGCCATCAGCTTCACTCGTCAATCAGAAGCTTTCACATTACCGCAGCCGTGAACGAGACTGAGACAAAGGTAAATGAAAGACACATTTCCCTACCCTGTGCCAAAACAAAGGCATGTGCCCATAAGAAAGAAAATAAGACCGAAGACGAGGTTAGTGAGAAAATGCGGAACAAAAGAGAAGTGCAAAGGAAATTCACCAAAAGATAAGGAATGGGAATGAAATGGAAGAAAGGTAGGAAACGAAGGCGAGTTTGAAGAACGCGGACGGTAAGTCTATTAAAGGAAACGAGCGCTAAGTCCCTCTCGGAGGTCAAGGGGTTCGAGAAGAAGATCCGGACCACTTCGGCTCCCGTCCCCCTGCCAGCGGTGGGCTATTGGCCCAGGGGGCGGTAACAGAGGTTCCTGTAATTGGATTTGCGGATGCTATGCGATCCTTCTGGGAGGGACAGACGGTCAAACTCCGTGGTCTTAGGATAAGGCCTCTGCAAGCACGATCACTGGGGCCCCTAATCCAACGCATCCATTTGCATAAAGGCGTTAGCAGAAGTTCGGGCCGAAGAAGAAAAGTTCATAGTTGCCGAAATTAACTTCCCGACGGTAATGTTAATGAGGCAGTCTTTACTCGTTCCGCGTGAAAATCTCGGATCTCGCTCGCACGCACGTAAAAAATGACGCATTCAAAGAGAAAGAATGACATGTATGTGCTGTTTAAAGGGAATTAAGCCCTTAAAATCATTAATGGATAAATATTTCAAGAGAGAAGTCCCGAGACTTCTCTGCAGTGCTTGGAGAAGAAAAGGGAGGACATTTTTTCTTTGTATTCAAGATCCAAAGAGCACGCGCCAAAACAAAAAGGTATTCATAGAAAATTAAAGACCCTTTGAAAGCAAAAACGTGGGCAGGAAAGGTATAAATTAATTAAAGAATGCTTAGTGTATCGTTTGATCGATATATCCCATAGCGTACTTACTTTTCCAGGGAATATCTTCTATATTACTTCATAAAACGTATCGTAAGATTTAAAGTAAGCATATCCACTCTCTTTCACCTTTTAGTAACCGCGCTGCAAAGGTGTAATAAAGATAACTCAAAAGAGACTTAAAAGCTTTTCCAGTAAAGGATATAGCGGGAAATCTAGAAGTTAGTTGGTTGAAAGGGGTAAGGGTGAGAGTGGGGGAGGGAAATGAGATGGGGAAAGTTGGAGCGGATGGCGAAGAAATGAATGGAAGGTAAAGAAAAGGGAAACAAAGGAAAGGGGGATAATGGAATAGGCGAGAGAGGAGGTTAGAGTAAGGTGAAGCGAGGTAAAAGGTATATAAATGGATAGAGTGGATGGGGAAAGGTCAGAAGAGAGGTAAAAGGGGGGGAAGCGGGAAGGGAGCCAAAACGGAATGAGTGAGAGAGGAAGTAAGTGAGGTATCCCGGCGAAAGCAGAAGATTTAAATCAGCACGTTCTCTAACTTCATTACTCCGGATATCACGGAAATTCATTCGAAAATTTTATGATTTTCGGGCCGCAAAAACGGAAATTTTCCGAACTATGGGAGGGATCGATGACTGATTTAATAAAAGTTTCACTAAAGCTCCCGTGCTAGGGAATGTATAGAGAGATTAAAGATTTGCGAAATAGGGACGCGTTTTCGCAGGTCTCTGTCAGCCGATGTAATGCGGAATAATCTACCAACGCCCGAAAAGAACAACGAAGCAAATTTTCAGGATTATTCTTAAGGTCGGAAAAAGAACTGAAATATTTTCTTCAAGCGGAAAATAGAGCTAAAGTATCTCTTAGTGACAACTAAGTTCATTTCTGCTGCACCTTTTACGCTTACTTGCAAGGTTTCAGAAACAAAATATCTACGTACATCACACACTAAAAAGGGTACGTGCATACGATTCCCCTCAAAGAGAATCTCCATAGCACGATTTTCATCAAAGATGGGGTAGGAAGATAATGAGAAAAGAAAGATTTTGCGGAGTGAAATACAAGAGGGAAAGAGCAAGCACGCAAAGAAAAGAACGGCAAGATTTGGATTCATTAAAGTGAGTAGAGCACGGGAATTCCATGCGTTAATACTGAGGCCGCGTAAGAGAGATGGAGTCACTTGAGGAAAAAGAAATGTTTGAGAAGAAAAAGCACGGAAAAGAAACGGAGGAAGAAGGATAAGTAGTGGTTCTCCAGCACACGGACGAGAGCGGTGGAGTGTTTTTATTGTGCGGAGATAGCGTTACGAAAAAAGATGCATTACTTTAAAGAGGAGCATAATGCAGTGGGTAAAAGAAAACTGCGATAGGATTCGAGTCTGCACGTAAATAAAGTATGAAGCATCTCTCGAGAAAGCATTTCGTCTCTCCAAACAAGGTTCGAACATTATAAAGCGTGAAGAATGCCACATACGTAGAGACTGCTCAAGAACGGCTTCCTACAGAGGAGATATTCACGGTAGGATTTGAAAAATTCATGAAGATTCCACGCGTATCCTCCGTGAGTAAGACAACGGCTTTTTGTGAATTATTTTCCGGATGATTTGCGCGCAATACCGGTGATTTGTGCAACTCGTTACAAATACAGAAAATTTGAAAAGTTTATGCGAGAGAGATAATCATTGGGGTATAATTTTATTTACCGGAGTTGTTGTAATTCTACCCCATTGCCATTCTAACCCATCGATTCTATCCAAAGAGTAGACCACAAGAAAAATTACAAACAAGTGCGAATTGTCCGTAATATGGTTGAATATGAAATGCAAACCTGAATGCATTAAATAGCTAGAGCATAAGAAATGTTAGTTGAAAACGTGATGATCCCTCTCAACAAGTACATAATTATTTACTCAATTCCATACGCATGACAGTATTCCAAAATCACGAATGATGATCAAAATGAGAAAAGATTTGATCACATGATCGAGTCATGATTTTTATTTTTCTAAAACTACAATCATTCTCAAAATATTTTCTCAATCAGTGCTCTGGCTATAAAAGTACGCAATTTAGATTAGACGAAGAGTCTGGTGTGTGAAAATAAAAGATAAGAGTTATAACTTGATTAAAGAAGCATATACCGCATTTCCGATCGTCAAAAACGCACTTTGTTTAAGGGTCCGAAAATAGGGTGCGGCTCATTCAATGGATCAGATCTCTTTACTTCCATTTCCCGCTTTTATGCGACCATAGGTTTTTCATTGTGGATTTACGAATCGAGTACTGCGCATGCGTAACCCGCTACGGAGGTCGTTGCTAATGGTTTTTTTTTGTTGGTTGGTTCCCATCTCATTGTCTTAGCGTGTATCGTTTCACACCTGTTACATTAAGTGTTAGGATATTAGACCATTACCGACTATTAATAATAAAGAGTTTTGATAGTGGTGAGTAGTTGAATGGATTCCTTATTGAAGAAAACCTGAATTCCAAAAACTTATAACTGAAGTATTCTTTTCCGAATTTGCTCTCTCCCAAAATCAAGGAGCGTCAGATGGATCGGAGCGTCTTAAACATTGGGATATGCGGTAAGTTGTTTTTTTCCGGATAAGTTTTCTCCCTGCGGGAAGTAAAGTCAGAGTAAAGAAGTGGAATTGAAAATGTTTCACAGTGTGGCACCGCGACATAGGATAAACTTTCCCCTAGCAAAGCCATCGGATAGTTTGCGGCGACAGCTAACCTGTCAAAACGTCCATTTGCTAGAAGTTGCAACGGAGGTAGGAAACTTGAGTTATATTTTCTTCCTCTGACCAAATAGATCTTTTGAAAAGAAATGGCATATTTGAACTTCGCGAATGCTTCTTTGAAAGACAAAGTTTTTCGGTAAAAGCGTCGCGTAAATGTATTACATTGAAACTGGTAAAAGAATGAGGCTAAATTGATGGAAACATGTTCCAATATAAAGAAAGTGCTCTTTAGTGATCGAATTCAAAATTTTATACTTTCAACGGGAAGGCATAACAGAAGGTACATTTAGAAGTATTTTAAGTTACACAGCAAAAGCAATAATATGTTTTGTGCACTTTTTATTTCCCTCGAAATAAAGTTAATTTGTTTATACCTTACGGATCTGGAACACAAAAACTCACATTGGCCTGATTTTTCTTTACTTCGTATCACGAAGGAAAATTTTCCATTTTCATAGGAAGGCGTGGCTCTGATGTTTTGTTATGGAAAAAGCGATAAATATACAGGACAGCTCCTTCTTCAAAATATTTATAGATTTTTAAGCTTACACCAAAAGTTAAAGCTAACGTGTTACAGTTCTTAGCAACCATGAACCCAATAAATATGAAAATTTTAACGTATCATTTTGCCATGAAAATATTATCATTATTATAATANTATAAATAAATATTATCATGTAATTATCATTTTATAATTTATCATTTGCTCTGTCCAAGCATCAATTTCATGATTAGCGAAACATTTAATAAAAAAGGCAACTTTGGGATGTCAGTTAATGTTATTTTTAAAAGGAAGAAAACAGTTGACGATTAAGACACGACAACCAACAACCACAACTAAAAATCAAATAATATGTGCATATTTACATGCGAAAAACAATTTTCTAGTAGTTGCTTCCATTCCGTAGAATTTTTTTCGGAACTGAAAATTTACTAGTTCACCACACTACGACAATACGGATAAATCAACAGGTCGGAAACGCGGAATACATTTCTAAGCCAGAAACTGAAGTATACGAAAACCTATTAAAGAATATCTATTCTACAGAATGAAATTTTTAAATCAAAAGCAATTCGTTAATTTAATTAATCGGTCTTCGTTTAACATGTCCGTTGAATCCATACCACCACCATTCATCGAAGCACGGTATAAAGAACGTAAAATGTAGCTCTTTGTTCATTCGATTTATTTCGACATCAATATTTAATTTATATTCAGTAGAGATTTCTTTTCCGCTTAATCAGATATTCTAATTAATAATTATTAGCACTCTTTGCAGACTTTTAATGGCTGGATTATTATTTAAGATTGTGCTGAAACCTCTATGTCTGTTTCTGAAATCAGTCTTATGCATACTTTCAAAGAAAGATGCAGCTTGGCCAATAAAATCCGCTGTTAGGGAGAAGATACGGATTCTAAAAACGGTACTTGGACAGTATATTACCTTATACGACGCACAAAACATTCTTTAAACGCGACTTCGTTCTGAAATATATCACACGATAGAAGGAACTTTTGCCTAGCTTTTTTACATCAACAAAACGAGTGCAGAGGCCGTTGAAGCTGATGGGAACGGGAAGTGTCCTTCCATATTAATTAGGGACGGCAATCGACAAACGGCAGGGAGAGAGAGAGAGAAACGCCTGTGGAGGCGAGTGCGCGATTAATTTGCGCTTGGCATTTGCGATACAACGACCGTGGAGTCGTTTGAGGTCGTGTAAATAAGATTTTGAGAGAGGCACAGTTCCGGGCGATTTATCGGAGGGGATCTGAAAAGGCCAGCCAATGTGGGCAAGTGATTACCACCGCATGCATTGAATAAACGAGTTACATCGTTTAACGCCATTACATTCGATGGAGCACAAGCGGCAATTTTTCCCGCTTCAACTTTTATTAATAACCTTCGCAGATGCGAGACTAGGATGAAAAATGACGGCGATGCGACTCCAACTTATCTCCTTCCTTTATTAAATTTCTTCCCTTTCCACGAAATCCCGTAATCCTATTTATTTTACAAATTCACTCCTCCGAAGACCGGCAACTTACGGGTTTATGTCCCTTTCTTTCTCTTCGCCCTGCTTGGAAACAGGTGGAAACAGGAACTTAATTTACTACCTCGTTATTTTTCGCGGCGTCCAGAGACGAGATGGTACCGCATCTCGTGTGTTTTTGTCCTCGACAGCAGTGAAGGATGCGAAGCGGTCGGGGGATGGGCAAAAGGCGGGTGAAATGGGAAGGAGATACGGGCAACCGTTGCTTGAGGAAGGCTTTAAGGAATGGCCACTTTTATGTGGGCATTTCAAGGAAGAATTCCTTTCCCGGCGGAGGAAAAGACGTCATCAAGTCGAAATTGTTAAGCCGTAGATGTCCTCCTCCTTGAAGTGTGATCTTCGGGGTACCTGGAAGCAGTGCATTCGATGCTAAATTCGATCTAAATTGACGTAATTTAGGGAGGATATTTGGAGACATTTTCTTCGCGCATCCATTTCATATATCGTGAGGGGAAATTAGTTTGAACCTTCCGCGATGTTGAGTGGATTAAGTTTAACCGTCTCCTGGGCGCTTTTTAATGGTCTTCGACAAAATTAGAACTAAAAATATCCTAGTCCATAAAATTACTGAAGCAAGCGCTAATTCACAAGAACATGTTATTGTTCCTGGGTGTCGTTCGATGATTTGAAATATTATATCCGAAATCCTAGACCAAATTATCTATTATTACAGAGAAAGTATCTTGAACACTACCTCGCACAAGTAACTTGAGATTGTATTTGATTATGTATCATTATATAAATGCCAGACCTTCATTCTATTACGCCACACATCGACCTGACAGTTATTGAATTTTCCCTTATCTTCCATCTGCCGCAGTACGCTACAAGACACATTCATGGTCTGGCTCTGGCGATTCATTCTGATTAATTCCGTACGCTCTGTATTTTCAAATCAGTTCTCCACCTTTAACTATTCTCATCTCTGTGAAGGTCAGGGTTCGAACCCATACATTTCCATATGAGATGAACGTTAAGAACGTTTTCATGACTTGCAGAGGTTGTTTCTTTTACAAAATTAAATTACAAACAATGGTCCTAAGAAATCGAGACAAGTGTCACAAGAAAGGAAAATTATCATAGAACCTCTTTTAGTCGTTAAACATTCATATAAATTGGAAATTGCGAGAAATTTGATAAAATACACGGAAAATTCGTAACATTTGTCGGAAATAAACAACCCATCCCTTTGACGACTAAGGCCATTGTTGAATGTTTATTTCATGAGTTATCCTACATAAGTACACGGGGATAACCAGTTCTTATATTTACCTATAAGAAATCTTCGTAAAGTAGGTTTTCGTGTCTTGGAAACAATAGATATTATAAATAATGGTAATGAAGATGTTGAGTTATTATGATCTTATGACGTACTGTGTCTGGCTTAGAAGGACCAGATATATACGATAATAGATATATTTTTAGACTAAATTAAGTTATATCATGCTTGACGGGGCGTTTACTAGTAACAATATAATAATTGTGAATATTTCAATTAATACTTATCGAGTGAAATACTTTCTCAAAGCGTTAAAAGTGACATGATAAAATATAAATAATAATAAATGCATGCTGAAACGCTAAACGCTTACACAAATAACCCACATAAAGGAACAAAGCGCTTAAATTTCAGAGCCTGCAGAGGGCATTACTTCTAAGGTATTTTAAAGGGAATTTTTTTACGAGCACGGGGGAAGAAAGACAAAGTTCTTAACCAAAGTCTTAAAAGAGATTTAATTATGTTAATTCTGCTTCGAAATGTGAATAACTTACGAAAGACCTGTATTTAACGGTCCAATTAAAAAGAAGGAACGGAGAGGGAGGTTCAAAAATGCAGCCAAAGGGAAAATTAGGCCTGCGAGAATATTTTGACGGGAACTCAAAAGAGGGATGACGAAGGAAAAGAAAGTGGAGAGAGGCTAGGGAAATCGTGGCAAAAATATTACAAATCAGATAAAAACCAAAAAAAATGTTTAGCGAAAATATTTAGCGGAAATACGCTCCCTTTAAACGAATGGACGTCTGTTTGATCACATCGGATACTTTTATTTTTCCATAAACGTGTCTAAACCAGGGGAAAATGGAAACGTTCGCAGCAAGAAAACTTCAAAGAGCACATGTTCTCGAATCGATTTCAAACTCGCCCAATTGTGCCTTTGGAAATTTTCTAAAATAAATTAGTTCCGCATGCTTAAGCCGATTCATTCACACTACAACCTCCTACGTTCCTCTCAAGTTCCCTTTGTTTTGCCCTCCTCCACCCCGCCCGCCTCCCCCCAGCCATTTCTCCTTTCTCTTTCGGTTTTGTCCAAGCACGTCCCAACCGTTCTCAAAAGGGAGATTTCGGAAGAGGGGAAGAAATGGACGGTTTCTGGGCGTGGGAGTGAGATTTTAAAGCTGCAATAACGCGTGAGATACTGAGAAGGAAAAAGGAATAGGCATGTCGGAGAAGATGGAGGATGTAAAGTGTTAAGGTGGAAGGAGGAGAGAGGGAGAGATTTGGAAAGATGTGGGAAGGAATGAGAAATTCGTCGAGTTGCTCTAGGAGAGTTATTTTTTGAAGCCTCCTGGCACTGAATAAATTACCTTAGTTGCTGGTTTCGAGTGCTCGGAACGAAAGACGACGATGGGGAATATTGGAAACGTGTAAAAATGGCGGAAGAAGCGATGAAGTTCTAAAAATAAATAGGGTGCATTTTTTTCCAAAGGGAAGGAAAGATGTTTTAAACTGGAAGAAATTAAGTGTCACAATTTCACCAACTAACTATGAAGATACTTTTGAGATTTAAGAAACAGGGAATGCTAAGACGCAAATGTAATG
Organism: Ladona fulva; assembly: GCA_000376725.2. Lineage (NCBI taxonomy): Eukaryota > Metazoa > Arthropoda > Insecta > Odonata > Libellulidae > Ladona > Ladona fulva. The sequence continues at coordinate 60,667 of KZ308647.1, read as the reverse complement.
AGTGGAATAATCTTCTATCCTTTATACGTAACAAGCAAAAAAAACGTATTGTGATTCCTCTAATCTCAAGAGGTATGAAATTATACACTATTAATCGGGGAATATATCAACACTAGTGAATTTCCCCGTCAAAAATGAAGGGATTTTATTTAACTTATATCAAAATGTCTGTGTATTAACTATAATTCACTAACTTTTTCTATTTATAAAGCTCATTTGTAATTTCCATAGACACAGCGATATGGATAATTTTGTTGATAAAACAATTTTGCATTTGTTTACATTGTTGCCTGGGATATAATTTCGTCGGAAAAATTTCTCCATGCTTATTTTGTAAATGAAAATATTAATTTTTCAAGATTTTCTTTAAGAACTACAATTTCAAAGCATATAAAATAGAGAAAGTTACATTACTTATAAGAATTTATTGTTGAAATTCAATTTCCAAAGTTTACAAAAACTTTCCAGACCAAAAGCCGACAAAACGTCGGCTCTCTATCCCCATGTATTTCTTATGGCCTATCTTTCCCATACATTAGTATGAGAGTCGAGTTCAACAATCTCCTTGATCGTCAAGGGGACGGGTTGTTTATAAGCATAAAATTCTACAAAATTTTCGTCTTTCTCGTTCGAATTCACGCGATTTCGAATCTAAATGTATATTATACGACCAGAATAAGAATTTTTGTTCAGTTTCCCTTGTTTTAGCACTTGTCTCGATTTTGTAGGACCATTACTTCTAATTTAATTTTGCAAAAAAAAAAGGTTGCAAGCGATCAAAATCAAACTCACGTGCATTTCTTACGGAAGGGTTTCGAGTCATCTGGAATCGAAGCAAGGATATATTTCGTATAGAAAATTTCTGTATTTAATGGATTTTAAAGTTTCTAATGAATGCTTAAATTTCATATTTCTATCTAATTGGAAAATGCGTGGAATTAATTAGTAAAAAGTTTCTCCAATGCATTTCTTATGGGAGTTACTGACATCCAATAGGTAAATATATAAATATATACACGATGATATAGGATTAGTACCGTCGTTAAAAGTGCTTAGACAACTTATAAAATTAATACTATAACGGATGAATTTAGAAATCACCTTGAGGTTAATATTATTGTTCAAATAATATTGAATAACCTGAGTGCAATGATTTTGAATATACTTAGAGTCGGGTGGAAAATACGAAGTTCAATTATCTCCCTTATTAAAGTGCGGTCCACGAAGTAAGGTATGCATACTTAGAGTCGTTTCAATGCTTTGAATTCACATATGAATAAGATGTGGAGGAATTCGAGTATACTTTGAGGGGGCGAGTTCAAGTCATCTCATTTTAAATTTAAAAAAATGGACGTGATCACATGAAAAACAACCTGAATATATTATTATGAATATATTACACTGAGAAAACTTTCGGTCAGAGGAGCCGAAAGAGAGAAACTTTTCAATAAATGGACGAGATTTTTTGGGTAATGAGGTGAAACATGATTTGAATGTGACCCCGAGAATAACTCGAAAGGAACCGAAAATGCAGGAGATATTCCTCGTGAATTATTTAAGAGGAAAAGGAAATCCTCTTTAAATAAATTTAACTAGAACTCGAGCATTGGGAGTGATTTCCTTGATGTCGGATTATCTCCACTGGATACTGGAACAAAATGATCTCGATGGTAAAATTTCCCATTTCGAATCTACGGAGAATATTATCCTATAACCGCTGTTCTTGGGACGGGCTTATTGTCTTAGTTTTCAGTAAAATTGATCGGGAAGTTTATTTGCAAAGGGATAAAACAATCAAAATTCTTATCTTTTTACATCTTCCTCCACCCGTCTTCCCATGAAACAATTTTATGGTAATGTCCTCATTAACATAGCCAGGAAACATTTTCCTCTAACACAATTAGCTGTTTTAATCACTAAAAGCTTTCCCAAACCAATAAGAATAGATTCACACGTCGAGTAAAAACAGACACTGCTGGATTAAATCGCTTTTTACACGCTAATACCACTCGCATGTATTTTTAATTAAAATGATTTATTTAAATTATTTTATATAAAGCTGAAGCGAAACCTTAGTTTGAAAGTAAGACTACATTAATCAAACATGAAATTTGGTTATTTAAATAGCAGGAAAACACCGTGTCTTCCTTCATTAGCTTAAGATAACTTTCAAAACGTGATGTTACTTTAACTTCGTTAGCCTTTTTTCTATCCAATTTTTTTCACATATCTACACTAATTATTGTTTACTGAAAGGGTACGTTCTTGCTATTCCAGCCTCTGAGAAAGAAAAACTTAATTAGAAAAATGGGCACATCCTACTTAGGTCATCATTCTCGGATGTCTAAGAAAGTATGGCTGGTTCTTCGATTCTTAAAGATCTTGAGGTATGAAGTAAAGACGCTTCCTTTGAGAAGTGCTTGCTTTGTCCATTAACCGAGGAAAAAACATTCTTTCGAATGATCATTCAAAGCTAAACATTGCAATTATCTAGCATTTCGTATGGCCTATGTTTTCCATGTATTCGCATAAGAGTAGAGTTCAACAATCTCCTTGATCGTCAAGGGGACAGGTTGTTTATATCTACAAAATTTTCGTAGTTCTTGTTCGAATTCACGCGATTTAGAATCTAAATTTATATTCCACGACCAAAATAAAAACTTCTGTTCAATTTCCCTTCTTTTAGTACTTGTCTCGGTTTTCTAGGACCATTATTTCTAATTTAATTTTGCAAAAGAAAAAAAGGCTGCAATCGATCAAAATTAAACTTACGTGCATTTCTTACGGGAGGGTTTCGAGTCATCTGGATTCGAACCATGGATACTTTTAGTAAACAAATTTGGGTATTTAATGGATTTTAAGGTTTCTTTATGAATGATTAAATTTCACATATCTATCTAATCGGGAAGTGCGTGAAATCAATTAGTAAAAAGTTACTCCAATGCCAAGCTAAGCTAAAGATTGCAATTATCTCGTTTTCACTACACAAAACATCATATTATAATCGCAGGACCGTTGAAGGAGATATCTGGAATTGTAATTCAATCCAAACAATCAGCATAATATTTTAATTCGACAACTGGCGGTCTGAGAGGTAATAGGCGAAGGAAATCACAGGTTCCAATTTTCCGCATTAGAAGGAATAAAGTTGAACTTTCGTAACAAAAAGGGGAAGTCTTCGGCAGCGAAGCAAAATTTAAGAAGGAAGAAAAAAAAGCAGATTTAGTACCAGATGCACTTCCAAAATATGTGGAATGTGGGCAGAAATATTACGGCTGGAACCACGCCAGTGGATTGCGATAGTTATAACTTCTCGAGGTACTCGAAAAGGAAATGACGTATTCCTCTGGGAAACGCATTCAAAAACTAGAATATAATCACGGCACCGAAGCAATATTACCGCAGGAAAAATGGAAGAGCGGTGGAACGATTACCTCCCATACCACTTGGGTGTTGCGATCGTCGAATGACTTAAAGAAATCTGTACTAGCACATTTCATATTTGATGCATTAAGGTTCTTAAGAAACTGGAAATAAAATTTTCTAGGAGCTTAACTCTCATTCACTGGATAAACCCTTTAACACAGTCGGGTCTATCTTTCTGTAGAAAATTTCATTTCACGAATCAAGTAAAATAATACCATACATTTGGTTACTGTGTATACTATTGATGGCTATCTTTGAGGAATCATTTTTTAAATATTCACCCTCATTGCAATACCAGCACTGAACGATTTAAATAAATTTCGAAAAGGTCGCAAGATTCAATCGCAAAGTAACTGAAGATCGATTGTGTCCGACCGATAGATTGGAATTCTTAGTTTTTGAAATTGAAGGATATTAATCTTTCTGGAATAAAAATCGTTCCTGAAATTGATGTAAGTACTACTTTTTCAATTTGGTGACCCATTTTTTTTTACTATACCTCTTTAAGTTGCATCTATTACGGCTACTAATACTGAAATTTCGGAAAATAATGGTGGGTGCAATAACTAAGCAAATACGTTGAAAAGGAAACGCAATGGAATCGAGATAGGAAAAATCCTCAACAAATTGAAAATTCTTCTCAAACTCATTAATGCATTCAAGAACATGAAAGTGAAATTAAATCCATGTGAATATACTAATCTGTACAAAAATTAACTACCTCTTAAATACTTCGTTTATAATAAAAACTCAAGCTCGTTCATTACTCTTGATTCTTGTTCACATAGAAAAAATCCCTTCCGTATACTTTCCGATAAAGCCACCGAGTAAAACAGCCATTTTACGCACTATTTTCATACAAATGGAGGCCAAGAATTTCTTAGGTTAAATTAGATGAAGTGGGGGTGCCAGAAAAAGTTGAGGAACTCACTAAAATCCGGAGGGTTATAAAAATGTCCCCTGGAGACAGGCATTCATTCGAATTCAAAGTTATAATGGGCGAGGACTCTGGGTTAAGCTCGAATTTTTTTCCTGAATATCTGCCAACAGGGAGCTGAGCAATATATTTTTCAAATGAAGGGAGTGGTTTGGACGTAGCGAAAGACTCCGCTAAAAACTATATTTCAGAACAAAAACCCCGCCAAACAAGTGACTGCGAAAGGGACTTCACGGAATCAACACCAGTGTTTACTACGAGCCTTTAGATCGCTGCGAGGTGGTGTCCGAGCAATATATCTCGCTTCTCTCCTGCGCTCTTTGTAGAACTTGCATCTCTTTTCATGAAAGTGCGACCGCTGTCCGGAATTATACTCGGCGTGGAAAGCTGTATTTCATTCGAAAAGTTGTTCAAACCGTGGGAATACATTCATCGAAACACAAACAGCCTAGAATATTTATCATTTTATGTAAATTCGATTCCATTTATAGCATAACATGGAGAGAACATCAGCAATGCTACAAATTTCTTAAAAATAACTTAAAATGTGTATGATAAACAGAATTTCACGCCTGATCATAAAGGAAGATTTAACATGTATTTACTGTATTAAAACCATAGAAGTATTTTACAAGTAAGAGACCGATAAAGACCGTAATTAACGCACTTCTAAAATGAACTTCATGAGTTTCATCAATCAAAACTTCTTTTGAATTTTTGCTAGAAAGGTCTTTAATTGGGTATCTTACCTAAATATAATTACGTTATTAACACACTGCAAGACAAGAAACCTTGGTAAATTTCTTCTAAACCAGGAGAAAACAATTGCTTTCTCCGGAATTATAAATTAATTTGTTATGGCTATGCAAGTATTCCAGTGAAACTAGTAGCCTTATATAGAGTTGAGTAAAATACTAAGTTTTGTATCCTCTTTAAAGTATTTCCAAGTCACGCTTGTGATTCGGCTTAGGATTCAGATTTTATATAGCAGAAAAATTGTTCCGAAAACAGTTCTTATAAACCACATTTTTACAAACTTAAACATTCCTCGGACAATGTTTTTCTCTCATTGCATATTCGACGAAAAGTACTACGTACCTTAAAAAAACCCGAGATGGATGATTCACCTTAAAGAAAGTAATTATACCCTAATTAACCTTCATCAATATGTAGTTCAAAACCCTCTGAAGATTATAACAGTCTTCATTCCGCCCTTACTACATTATCCCCTTACCTATATGACCTCTTTTCCTTGCTACTTTTTGTATAATCTTTGCATTTAACCTTGGAAATGAATGGAATCCTTGAAAACTAGTTCATGTCCAAAGCTTTAAATTTAATATTTGATGGAATTTTTGCATAGTAAACTTCTCTTCATTTCTACTCCAACTATATCTATTCGTTGTTATATATTTCCGTATTCTAACCACCGCCGCTCCAAATATTTTGATGTTATGAATTAGGATTAGATAGTAAGAAATACCCTAACAATAGTTTAGGTGACTTGGCACGATGAGATGTGCACCTAGGAAAATTCCCAAGGAGAAACGGACATGAAAAATGTCTGAAGGGACCGGGACTCGAACTCGGGTCTCCCCTAACAATAAAATGAAAGATGTCTACGTAGTATGTTATAGAATATAGCACGCACTTGAATCTAAGACGCACCCAAGTTTTGGAAGACATTCTTTGAAGGTAGGGAGGAAAGATATATCGATAAGTGTAAGACTCATGCTATTCTCCGTGGTACGTGCTTCAATACGTCCGAACTTAATGACTGCTCACCGAAAGGACGTTAACTGGCACGGAGGAACTCAATCAACTCCAAACGTTAAAGTACCTGCACTACCTGCTTTCAGATAAGGTAGTTTAGGTCGCGATTCTAACACGCACCCGATTTTTCGGAAGCGCTAAAAACACAAAAATAAGGTGCGTCTTAGATTCGAGTATGTACGGTGTTTCATTTCTCTGAGGCTTATCAGATTTCGTTTGGATTTGAGTCAACGCCTTAAGATATCGCGGTTTACGCGTCGGGACTATCATTGACGTCGGATTTTTGGTCCGCTTCTATGGAAGGAAAAAACAACAAAAACCTGTGAACCACTTTTATTAGACATTCACTTCATTTCCATGATTACTACCACGAAGTATTTTACCGACACATAAAAACCCAGCTCATTTTCATATATTCAGTTTAAATGGAGATTCAGCCCCTACGGTGGTTCCGAAATGGGTTTTTTCCGTTTGGAAAACCTATTATGGCAAAAGAACAGCCCATACTGTGTTTCTGGACGTAGAGAAAGTGTTTGACAAGGTATGTAGGCCTGATCTACAAAACTCCAGCAACTCCACCTACCCTCATACGAAATAAAAGCGGAATTTTTAAATTTCGGCTCAAATTGTCAACATTTTTTTCTGTGTATTGGTACACATGTCCCTAGCGCACATTGTTAAGGGCAGCCATTTTGAAAGTTTAGGGACATGTGTACCTATACGCAGAAGAAAGATTTTGACAATTGGAATTATACGGCCCGGGAAATCTTAAAATTTCGCTTTTTTTTCACTCCTCGTATCTTACCATACTTATACGCCATTACCTCCAACAACGGCAAATACCAGTCAGAATCCACAACACCCATTCTGACCCAGTTCCACACTCAGTTGGACTACACCACAGCTCCATCCTGAGCCCAATCTTACTTAATTTTCTCACCAACAATATACCTACCACGCCAAAAGTTAGAAAGGTTTAGTTCTCTTGTTCATAGATGACATAGCCTTCTTATCCCAGTCAATTTACCCCAATTACTCAGTAGATATGCTAGAGTTCTAAGTTCTAAGGAAATACTAGCAATGGTGCAACCAAAGGAAGATATCGGTTAACCATTCAAAAAGCTCGTACATGTTTTTCAATATATATTCAATAGCAATGCAACCCGCATTCCCGTTAGACTCAACAACACTGCCATCCCAGAAAAAAGTTAACATACATTTTTGGGTATCACACTTACCTCCAACTTATACTGGCCATGGCATTTGAACAACACTCCAGACGCAGACCCTTGCTCAACTCCAACCAATTATCATCCAGCAAAATTATACCTAAAATGGGTTTTATCCGTTTATAAAATCTACATCTCGTTCCTTGCATGCGCGCAAGCAATATGTTTACATCTTTTTCAACATAAATAGCAATAAAATCCCATCAAGAACCCGGTTAAGTAAATACTGCAGAATGAAATTTCCCAGCGATATCAACGCCGTTTGAAGTGGTAAAAGAAACGAGTCCGGACGTAATTAACATCTGGGAGCCGTAAAACAGCACACAGTATCCCAACCGAAAAAGAAATAGGAAATGCCTCAGAGAGAGAAAATATTCTGGTCAAGCTTCCGAAAGGGAGGACGGGAGAAAGGGAGAGAAGTGAGGGACAAGGAAGAATAAGATAAACAGAAGCAGTTGGGAAGCGATTTCCTAGGACATAAGAGGAAAAAAGAAAGAAATGCCTCAAGTCACGGAGAAAGGGTTGCCGAGGAAAACGTGGCGAGCAAGAGGAAAGGCTCAGGGAAACATGGAAGAAGAAGTTTGAGAAAGGAAAGGGCAAACAGAGGTGGTGAGATAAGGAGAGGAAGTAACGGAGGAAAGAAAAGGCGTACGAATGAAGTGAAAATGGAAAGAGTTGGGATAATTCGAGAGTGGAATATTGTGCTGAGGGTGGAATTCTATCCATTCGTGATTGCAAGAAGCCCTCCGTGAGGAAATAACGGTGACGCCGAATGCTCGGGAAATTAAATTCCTAGCCTCCTTTCCGAAATACGTCGGAATGGAGGATTGCACAGAAAATGATTTGTTTGCGGATGAATCGAAGGCCTACCAAGCATGCCAGTTTTTGGGAATACATACATACCCGAATATTACGTATGTACAGTACATTCGCATAATGACGCGAACATAACAGAATCAATATTATACCAAAGAAAGGCCATTTCCATTACGGTACAGAGTGGAAAATCGAAAAAAAAGTATTTAAGATGTTGCACAACCAATTGAATTCGCCCGGAAATGTTAAATACAGTGATGAAACAAATAACGGACGTATTCTGAAGGATAAAAGGGAATGCGTAAAGTGAAAGTAAAGTATGTCTGAAGTGAAAATTTTATCTATGCTACCAGTTTGTATATTTTGGCATCGTGTCAAATATGGACAGAATGTTAAAGGAATAACGTATGAGAAAATCCTTATCAGTGGCGAATCTGATAGCTACCATTCCATGGTGTTCTAAATGAATGTAAAAATTATTCTAGAGAGCTCAAGAGATAGAATTTTGCAGACTAGTGTAGATATGGCAAGAAGGACAAGGATTAAATAAATATAAAGATCAGGATTTCGTATTTTCCACAACTAATTTTTAATGCGACCGGTTTCGGCCATACAGCCATCATCAGGTACACTACCAAAGATACTGAGAGAATTTATAGTGGGACACTCAGTTTTGCAGGTAAGGTGAGAAGTTGGGAAGGGTTGGTGAAAGTGATTTCGTTTGTTAAGTGGAGCCGACACAATTTCTATGATCTACAACAACAATCCAGCTTCTTTCCTTTGGATTACCTGTGTAAAAGTTCAGGACTGGTATGACCGCTCTCCAGGAGGTGGTTGGAGAAGTAGGAGGAAGAATTCCTCAGGCGATAGCACCGTAGGTGTTCCTGGGCCCTCTCTTTCAACCCACGGCCAGTCTGTTCGAAGTAGGACGCCGAACAAGGTATCGTCCGATCACGTCGAGCAGAATTAAGTAGCGATAAAAGATTAACAAATGCTACATGTTGTAGATTTGGAGAAAACCATTTAAAAATGGGATTACTCCGGAAAATATAACGATGAACTGAAGATGTTTCTTAAATCATTGACAGAGTAAGCATAATGATCGTTGTTTACAAGTAAATTAAGACCAAAATAAGCAAAAGAGGGACCATTAACAATAACTCAAGGAAAAAATTGAATTGAATTGCGAATCGCAGTTAATAGATCCTTCAATACATGCACAAAGCAATTAACACAAACGAGGTGAACAATTTTAATTCTGAATGAATAACCACGGGAAAATAATTACAGTATTAGTACATCGACCTGATCCATTATTTATAAAACACTGTATATCCACATCATTTACGAGAAGAAGTGCTCTAAATTCGTGGTAATTACCTCCAAATGATGATCAGATAAGAACGGTGAGATCAAGGTGAACACGAAACGTGAAGCAAAGGTGGAAAGCAGAAGGGAATATTATATACCATTCAAAAATCATGCAGACATCCATATCATCCGATTAAACATTAAATTCGAATATTGACATGTCCTTGAGTACTAGAGACTCATTTAAAGTCATCAGATTATATTATATTAACTAGTGTAATCTCTCGTATATCCCAATAACAGGGGATATAGTAGTGGAAATAATAGAGGAGAATGCAAATCGAATATGGAGATAATGAGAGAATTAAGATAAACAGGATATTGAAACGTCCAATTTTGATGAAAAGGGAAATGTGAAGGAATTGTTTTTTTTTGGACATTTTGGGACAATGAGGATCTTCTTATCCTAGCCAAAGGTGATTGGAAGACTAAGAGATTTGCATTTAAGAAACAGTCACGTAACTGCGATCACATGGCCCGCTGAGGGACGAGTGCGAATTCTACTGGCAGTGGGAGGGAACATTCTTCACATACATTGCAGTCTTCATTTCTGTGCAAGTACACCAGCTTTTACTTGGCGCCAAATATACTGAGCCAAGTAGGCACATCCTTGCGTTTACTATTTCGGAGCACCGTTACAACCCTTCCTGGGACGCCACTCTCGGAGTGGTGGTTCTCTGAATTAAAAACATCGCGGATTTCACTACTCGCGATGGACACTGAATTCGTTCCATCCGAAAACCACGAGAACATGGATATAACTACAAGAGACACCACGGACCCCGTTGTAAACACGCCATACGAACTTTAGTCACACTCAAGGAGCAACTGGGCTCGGATTATCTCTATGCTGCCCACACCGTCATCTTCATCTTCACAGGAGGCTACCACTTAAACTGCATTTAGTTCCGGATTCGCACCAGCAGGAAACAATGTAAGTGTTACTGGTTCTGATACACTCCAATCCTAAGCGTACTGCCTCCATTTACAGCGGATGATTTTACTGCTGTTACGCGCAAAAAGAAAACTACCACCAATATCTCTGTAGATTCAAATACTCAACCTGTTTCTCTCTCCAACTCGTTTGCGCCTCTTGCTAATTTATATTCCACCGCGGCCCCCATTTCCCAAAATTCTAATTCTGCTGGCTTGAAGGTTAATAATAATAATTCTAATCACAAACCGAAAATCTCTTCCTTAAAAAATCACTCATAACTCTGAATGGTCGACCGTTATTAAGAGTATAAGACCTGCATGCAAGTTTCCACCGGTTTGCCAAATGATCAACAGTAATATTATTTTAGTAAAATGTCAAGCCGTTAATGATTATCTTCAGGCTCTGAAGAAACTAAAAAATGACAAGGTGGAATTTTACACCTACCAAATCCCGGAAAAACGCAATCGGGACTTTGTTTTTCGTAACTTACCTATCGATCTTTCACCCGATGAAATTAAACAAGAATTAATGTATAACAATTTGAATGTAATCAATGTCATGCGGATGACTACTTCTCGCCCCCTTGGGAAGAACAATCCCGGTTGTTCGGAAAAACGCCCACAACCTTTGTTCAAGCTCACTATGTCCTCTGAAAATGACTTTGAGGCGTTTAGCAAAATTAACTCATTTGGTGGAATGCAGGCCATTATCAAACCTTGCACTAAGCCCACTGCACCTCCACAATGTCTGAACTGTTTGCAATATGGCCATACAAAGAACTACTGCACTTAAACCTAATTGTTCTAAGTGTGGCCTTAGTCATCACGTACCAAGTTGTGACAGTGGACACGAAACTCCACCAAAATGTTGTAATTGTGGTGGTGTCCATACAGCCACATACAAGGGACGTCCTTAATTTATTGAACTGAGAAACGCAATGCGGAAAAACTTAGAAGCTATTCTCTACAATGCTGTCAACTAATTAACTATTAATTCAGCTGCTCTTCCTTCACTTCAAACCCCTTCAAAAACTGTTGCCTCAATTGCCTCTCAATCTAAAAATACAACTGCCACAATTAATGCAAATTTTAATAATGATTCTTCAGATGATGAAATGATAGACCAATTTATGAACATCTGGCAAAAACTGCAAAGCGCTTCCGCAAAAGCTGAAAAGCAATCAATGTTTCTGTGCGAGTCGCTCAAATGTTTATCATGAATTGTACATCCATTATGTCATGGAACTGCAATGGGCTTCGCAGAAAAATCACTGAACTGCTGAATTTTCTGGAAGAAAATAATGTTGATATATGCTGTCTGCAGGAGACTTAACTTTGCTATGACACTAGAATTAGTACTCTTTAATGTAAGTTTCTTAGGTTAGACAACACTAAGGTAAGGGGGGGTAGGACTTCTTATTAAGGATACTATTGTATTTAATTGTTTTCCCGCACCAAAATTGTCTAAATTAAACATTATAGGTGTTGAAATATTTATCAACGACAAACCGATTCGTATCTATTCCGTATATGTATACTCCAAGAACCTGAAACCCAGTGATTTATATTTTTTAACTGATGGTAATTATCCCACACTGTTCATAAGTGATTGGAATTCCAAGCATCCCATATGGGGATCATCTACACCTAATCGAAATGGCGACAGCCTTTTTAAATTTATTCGTCAACAGCGTTTACTTCTCCATTTGCTCCCACTCATCAAAATCCCATCACTGCTGACCTGTTAGATTTTGCATTAATTAGAAACATTTCAAATTTTTCACCACCCTTAATATTCTATGAGCCCTCATCGGATCATTATCTCATCCTCATGTCAATCTTTGTAAACATTACCACTGATCCAAACCATAATCTCATTCAAAAAATAAGTTGGAATAAATTCACTGACTATCTAATCAATAAAATCCAACTTCTACCCTCTTTGGCCGAACCATTTTCCTACAAAAACATTGACAGCCACTTGGAACTATTAAATAATGTCATTGCCGCTGGTAAAAACTATGCATGCTGCACTACAACAAAAGATTGTCCTCAAAAAATTAACTTCCCTAAAATATCAAGGAATTGTTAATAACTAGGAACAGCCTCAGACGACAATATTACTCATACAAACATCCAGTGGATGGGATCCTTTTAAAACACCTCAATAAATTAATATCCAAAGAAATAAGGAAACATCGCAACACAAAATGGGAAAATTTTCTATCAAATCTGTCCTTTGAAGACAAAACTAACAACTTATTGCGACGGTATTGGTCGTCCCTCTTGGTTATTTCACTGCCAATATGGCGAAAACGGTTTATTCGTTAACTAAATCAGCTGATAGAAATTTTGAGGGAGTATTTCCGATTAAACGCAAAAAAAATCGGTTGTTAGGCGCGACACTCTCCATATACTCGTTCGTACCGTAGGTAAAAAGAAGGGGGATGTCTCGCGAGCTTGTCCGTGAGTTTAGAGGGGGGGACGTTCGTTTGCCTTGAGTCGCCTGCACGAGATCGAGCCTGGTGGTGGGGCATTCGTTTGGTTACTGCATACCCTATTTTACTATAGGTGGCGAGGGAGGAGAAGGACGTCGTAACCGCTTGAGGGGTCACCCCTCGAGAAGAAGGAATGGTGGTTTTTCGGTCCATAAAATGCGAGGGAAGGCAGCCAACGTGAGAAGCGATAAAGTCGTCACGATGAAAGGAAGAACGCTGCTCGGTGATGAACAGGGAAGGACTGCCTTACTGGAAGTGAACTCCCGACCAGAGCCGGTACCAAGCGTGATTTTCGGAGGAGAAGAGGAAAAGCGTAAATCCCGCGGCGCGGTGCGGGTGTTCTAGCTGAAGGCGACCTCAACCCAAGACGTTGGCGACTTCCGCCGGAAAGCTCCGAAACGGAACCACGGCGCGGTGGGGGTGCCATTGGACTGAAAGAGACTTCAACCCAAGGCGTTGGCGACTTCTGCTGTAAGACAATTGGACGTGATCTATCGGCGGAAGAGATACCTTTTGTGGTTTTTTTGTGTTTTAGCAAAGATTTTTTTAAATGTGTGTAAGAGGAATTCATCTGCTGACTTAAGTGAATAGGCCAGGCAATAAACAACCATTGCCTTAGAAATCGGGAACCCCAATTTATTTATTTTTGTGGCGAGAACGTCTCGTCACATCATGGAAAGTAGCCATAACTCTTTGCAAATCCGCCCCTAGATATCCCCCAATTAAAACTAATGATTGGCTCATTTTTGATAATAATACCAAATGTAACATTTTTGCAGAATATCTCATGAACCATGAATTTAATCCTGAAGTTAACTTGACAAACATCCTCCTTCCCCATCTATTAGAAAAAGACCAATTTGGTACTTCTCCCCCAGAAATTATTGATATTATTGATACCCTAGTAATCAATAAAGCCCCTGGTCATGATGAGTTTTCCAATAAATTTTTTAAATAGTTGCCCTCCTTTGTTCAACATGTATCAGACCTCTTCAACGATTGCTTCAAAATTGCTTACTTTCCGAATGATTGGAAAAAAAGTACTATCTCTCTGATCCCTAAACCCGGTAAGAACCCATTGGACATCTCCAACCACCGTCCAATCACTCTCCTTTCATCTTTATTTAAAGTCTGTGAATTTATCATCTTAAAATTGCTCCCTAAGCATGACATCGACAATAATGTAATGATACATGAGCAAATGGGATTCAGACAATCTCTCTCGACGAAGCACCAAATTCTTAGACTATGTGAATGCATTGCCCAGGGGTTTTACAGCGGCAAAAGAACAACACGATTGGTTGTTTTCAATTTCGAAAAAGCTTTCGACAAAGTTTGGCATTCTGGTCTAATCTATGAAATGCCTCAATTGAAATTCCCCATAAACTGATCAAAAATTAGAATCCGTGATCACAGTTCCGTGAAACAGTCACGGAAGTCATCAAAATCATGGACACATGACGACGGCTCAAGAAGAACAAACGGGAAAGACAAGAACCTGCATAAAATATGGTGTAGTTGCATGATTAGTTGAACATGATCTACAAATGTCAAAGCCATGATCGTCTAATTGTCAAATTTTCTTTGACTACGCACACTATGTATTCTTTTACTATTAATACTATGTATTGCGAAAGTACACTCAGGTATCTATTTGTATATAAGGTTATAAGTGTGTTTTATAACAGTGGTGGTCACTTATACACTGCCTATAAACCCTGTTTGTTTTCCTATAATTTAAGAAGGACTTTTTGTTTTAAACTTCTGAAACCAAATATTCAGGTTTATAAGCAGTTCTTTACATCTGTAGTCTTCGCTAAACGAAAGGATGTTTAGTATCAAATTGAAGGATTGGCTTTTATGCAAAAGAACTTAGCAGTTTATTTGAAGTAAATATTATATATTGTTTTCTCACTAAATAAAACATGTATTTATATTTTTCTTTTCAATTAAGCATTTCCCACATTACTTTTAATTTTCCACCGAAAACATGTCTGTTTTAAAATAATGTGTTGGCAATCCCTACATAAGGTTTCTTCAGGGATACTAATTTCACTTCTGTAAGATGTTTATTCTGTCATGAATTTTTAACTTCATATAAGTGAAATAAGTTCTTTATTGTTATTGTAGTAATCTCTTCTCTTCGTTAATTAGGTCCTCCTCTATGTTACTAATGAATCAACCTCAATAACCATAACTGTAGTTAAAATTGTATATGGTGTGATTTAAGGGTCTTTAAGTTGATGTAAAAAGAATTTATGTCACATATATCGAAGAGTTGACGTAAATACTGCCGACGACATTTAAACGAAATACTGCCGTCATTCGTGGTTAAACAAAGAAATAACTCACTATAACAGTATTCCACATATGATGCTATCTGTCAGATTGTCAAAATTAATATAACATAGTTTTTAGGTTAAGTTTAGTTGTGAGACGCGCTCAGTTGTCGCAGGCGCTCAGTTGTCACGCGCTCAGTTGTCACGCGCTCAGTTGTCGCGCGCTCAGTTGTCGCGGAACCACTAGATCATCACGTGTAAAATGGGGAAAAAATTATAAAATTATAACCGTTATGAATATAAAGATTATAGTTTAGTCGCTAAAAAAACTCCTTAAAACCGAGATTTGATAATCTTCTTATACATCTAGATTAATACCTTGCAAACCGCCTTTCAGCGTGTAGCAGGGGGTGAAAACACCGAGCGTTTGGACTATTTCTTTAGCTTCTTGTTATTACATGGAAAGTGATTTCTTAAAACGACCTTCCCCTGCGTCTATTTCTCTTAATGGAGAAATAGCCGCTCATTGGCGGACAGGCCGAAGTAGGAGATGGTCAGCAGTAATGCATTTATTCCGTCCATGAGAAATGCATGCAAAGCTCACTTTTATCGCTTGCATGGTTTATTTCATTTGCAAAACTAAATCCGAAAGAATAGCCGTACGAAATCGAGACAAGCGCCAAAAGAAGGGAAATTGAATGAAAATTCTCATTTTCGCCGCGGAAGATTGATTTCGATTCGAAATTGCGAGAATTTTGATAAAATATACGAAAATGTTATGATATTTTGTGTTTGTAAACAACCGGTTTCCCTGACGACTAATTCCAATGTTGAATCCATTTGCAGGATTTGCTTCTTTTGCAAAATAAAATAAGATATTATAGTCGCATGAAATCGAGACAAGTACCAAGAGAAGGGAAAATAAATGAAAATACTTACTTTTATCGTCAAATATTGCTTTTGTGCCAAACTGAACAAATTTTGATCAAATAAACTATTCTAAAATATCGAGGTTTTAAACAAATCGTCCCCCTGACGACTGATTCCATTGTTGAATCTGAAGTTATAAATCTTTCTACGAGAATACAGTGGGAATTGAGGTCCATATGAAAGTATTAATGATAGACTACAGGTATGTGAAGAGGAAGAAATTTTATAAGTAAGAATTCAGCATTTGCAGTGCCGAATGATTTTCAATGACAAATCGCAAGGACACACCATTGAGTGTGAATGTATTATTCAGCTCATTTTTGTCAACGGGATTTCATAATACGTAATGAAACATCTAAATATTCTTTTCGTTGAGTAAATCTACTTCTACATATACCCCTGCTAGCCACCAAGCCCATTCGCTCATCTCATAGCTCCCAATGTTTCTTAGTGGGCAGTTGAGCTATTTTGAGTGTGGGTGCGTATGGGTGAATGTTAGCCTAAAACTAGAGAACCAGTTGTTATAAAACATGCAATCTTGCACATTTTTAAAAACCGACGACATACAGATTCCTTTTCGTGTATTTATAGGTCTCCGGTTCGATTCCATGCGAGTCAATGCATTCCAATCAGATATTCCTGAAAACTTAAATGTTAATCTTTTGCGGGCCCTATTTCTATAGCAAAATGAAAAAGGAATAATGGTATGAACTGGAGATAATTTTTACAGAAAAGAAATTTTATATAATCATATTCTTATCGTCGATTAAGGATTTCTGGTCCAGATTATGAGAAATTTTTAAAATTTTCATTTTTGATAATGTCTCATTGAGCTAAATTAAGATGAGAGATGCTAGTTTCTCTTTGTACAAATATGACTACTTATTTAATCCTATCTCTATTTTCATCGTTGGGAATTAACGAGCACTTCAGCTAGTATATAAATAAAAAAATATGTAAAAAATTTAAACGATAAAAAAATAGAAATATATTAAAATAAATTGGCTTGAGAAAGAAATGAACGCGGCAACACCTACCTAGGTTTAGTACATTAGTTAATAATTTCACCACTCCTCTAGCAAAAAAGGTTGTAAATATTTTTAAATGGCGATCTATTAAGGAAGCTACACCTTCTATTTACTTTGACTCTAAGGACTATTTTTAGTGATAAACGTTATAATAGCAACCAACCACTTACTGATACGGGCCAAAATTGTAAAGAAGGTAAAAAGTACAGTTATGCCACTCACCTGGTCTCAGTCATCACATGGGACATCAAATGCGGTTCACCCAATTATGAGAAGTCACAGCTTACAAGTGGAAAACGTAGAGAGCAAATAATGCACAGTAGCTTAGTGAACAGAATGCCCACCGGGGAAGTAGAAGACCTGGGTTCGATTTCCAGTCACGTCACTATTTTTCTCGTCTCCATCTCCTTGGATTTGAGAAAAATAGTTCTAAATTCACATAAACCCTGAAATTATGTCGGAATGAGTATTATGATGGCAGATTCTTCCTTTAGTGCTTTCACAAATCAGCAATTAGATTCTTCATCTATCAAAAAAGGTTTCTCTACTTTTCATACGAGCTTCTTCGACTCATATTTATGTCGATTCCAACCAAGAAAATGGAGTGAACATACATTTAAAACTTTCCTTATTCGTTTCCCATTAAGACCTCCGCACACTTCCAGAACCAAGAAAAAGCTTAATATTCTTCCATATTTTCATTCATGTGGCAAGACGATGGTACCCTGACTCCCATCTCGTGGAATATGATTACCTCGTTTTCCATTTCCGGGAGTATTTCGCGTCGAATTTCTCCGAGAGAATCTTCACTATGAATGGTTCATGAGGAAGAGAAATCGCCCAAGTATAGGAACCAATGGGTAGATTATTCGCAAAGTTAGTGAGTTATCGAGCTCGAAAAATTATCGTCCTTCTTAAGGCGTCAGAGGGGTATAAAACCACTCTTCGTTGCGGAACGGTCTTGTACATACGTTCTGTTTCGGACAGTTTTTTGAGGAAGCTCGGCCAAGAACGGGGAAATTCATATGGTGTTTTTTATAGACTTAGAAAACGTCTACGTGCCAAGAACGAAGTGATGGGCAATTGTGAGATACGAGAGAATGATGGAAAGAATGTGGAGGATGTATGAAGACAATTTGGCTCAAGTAGATTCAGAGAAAATATTCTCGAGACGCCCGGAAAAATAAAAAAAGGGTTCCTTCCGAATTCCTTATGATAACGCTTTAAAGTACGTTTATGTCGTGGAAGCACAGACGCAGGGAGAAGAGGGGTTAAGGTTCCCATAAATTCCCGGGGAGTTCTATTCGAATACGACTCTTTCGGTTTAATGCACGGTAAAATTTTGTTTAACCTATCGAGTTTACTGCGGAAGAAATTCAGTCCTCTCCGTCCGAACGAGAAGAGGAAATATTCCTGCAACATCGGCCATAAAAAACCGGGATGCTCATACTGTGGGGGTGTTTATGCGAGGGACGTATATAAACGGAGCGCTTGCATATGTAAATGTGATCAGCATTCTTCGCTCGAACAAAAGAAAGCGACCCGTCAGGAAACATTGGAAAAGGAAGCTGGGTCGAGAAGCAGCGTTCGTAAGGAGCCCGATGGAACTAAACGCGGTCGAAATTATTTTCCTTAGACGTTGGAATAAGGGGAAATTAGAGAAAGAAATGATACCTACACCTGAAAATAATTAACTCTGTCGCAGGTGATAGAAGTAGAAAATATGGCAATAAAGACGCGAAGGAAAGCGATGTGATTTTGTCACGAAAGACCAATAGTGTGGAGAAAAAGGGAGCGTGAGAGGGGATAAAAGCATGGATGGCCAAAGGCAACTTGCGGAGAGGAAACAGACCAAGGATATGGTCGAATGTTATCTCCCTCTATCGCAAAGAAATGTAGCAATCTGTTATCCCAAGGGGTTAGAGATGCGAGGTTAGCTTTAATCTGGAAACTGCGACTTGGAGATATGATAGGACCGGATCACTTTTATTTCCCGAGGTGCTATATCGCTCCTGAGATCAATAGCGAATGAAGCGAAAAACATATTTTGTTACGGTAATGTTGTTAAAAATTGAATGCAAAACTTTCATTAAATAATAACGTATGTTTCTTACTCAAAGAAGTCGGAAATTTGTTAAACGGTGTCTCGCGTAAAAGGGTATTAATTCAAATAACAGAAAGAAAGGCATATAATTAAATATGTTTTCCTGCACGATACATGACAACTTACGGTTTGCTAAGAAATGTTATTCTTAAAAGTAGAAAAATATCTCATTAATATCAATAGGCGGTAATAAAAGCAGAGTGTTACGTGGAAGCGAGAAAGAAATGCAATTCATTCCTCCCTGACCATATTCTCATCTACCCAATTTACTAGAAGATGGTTTAAGGAAATTCAGGCATCTAAATATTTTAATATTAATAAAGCAATCAGGCCCAATGAAGGCATTTTCTTCAGTATAAGAGGCCCTGGTGAAAACACCCCCCTTAATTAGAAAAATCCAAAAATTCCCGAACCACTCAAAAGACCATTCTCCACGCCACGTATTACCGAACGGCTTCTTAGCCACCCATCGCTTTCCTATATCATTCCGCCGAACGACCTTTATATAAATATTTCCCCTCGTTTTAACGCGCGCACGTCCTTATTCACTTCGCGAAAGTCTTGTGTGCTTTCCGCTCTCCTGTTTTCACAGCGGCCTTGAATCCGGCAAGACGAAAGGTTACAACGAGGCCCCTTGGTCTACTTTGGGAGGGGGGCCCTACCCTTGTTTGCTGATGGTGATGAAACCTATCCCGAGTGCCGCGAAGTAGGGTTTGGGGTTTCGGTGCCCGCCTGTTCCTGGAGTAAACAACCACTCCGTTGAGATGAGATTTTTGCCGATGTGCTTCGTTCCGTTCCAGGTTTGTTTGTTACGCCGTTCCCAGGCTCA
The DNA here is from genome assembly GCA_000376725.2 of Ladona fulva. Classification (NCBI taxonomy): domain Eukaryota; kingdom Metazoa; phylum Arthropoda; class Insecta; order Odonata; family Libellulidae; genus Ladona; species Ladona fulva. The sequence goes on along the minus strand of KZ308647.1, from coordinate 40,511 downwards.
TCTCTTCCACATCCCTTCTTATCTTTCGCTCATGACTGTAGTAGCCGCGCTCATTTTCTTCGCTTCCAAATACGCTCCAGATTTGAGCCTTTTCGTCGCCCAAGGACGCGAAATCGCTCCCAGACGCCAATTAATTCAGTAAATCCCTCAGCGGCAAATATAATCCTCATATGATCATCTCTTAATGGATAGCTTCACAGTTGATGAGGCTTTATTGGGCGAAACGTGAAGCAGCCCACGGAGTAGGAAGGCTTAAAACCAATGTTAAGTAGTAGGATCTATATGTACGAATTGCTGATTAAGGAAATTGATCATGGACCCTCATTAACCTAATAACGACCGAAAAAACGAGTGAATCATCGCGAAAATTTCAGACTTTAATCATAAATGTGCAAAAATACAGAGATTTCGATTAGTATAAAACCACATTTAAAATTAGGTTTTCTGAAAAAAAAACAATACTCTTATTTGAAATAGAAAGAAATATAAATAATAAAGTAAATTTTAAACGCGAGGAAAGAAAACGGCCATACCACACTCCTACATAGAAAATTCATTTACGTAAACAATTAAACTAAACTAGTTTTCGTAATTTCACGAAACACCCACAAGATTAAAGGTGATACCATCGCAAATATGTTTTTGCTTTTCGATTACTTTGCTCCTTTATAATCGAAGAAACAGAAGATACTCATTTACCTCATTCCAAAAAAGTTAATACAATTCACAGAGATTTTTCCAGCAAGACTAGGAATACATGAGGAAGCAGAGAGAAAATCGCACCTGCCCTCACGCGTGCTTCCTAGCTTATCGTCGCAAACACCGCGTCAAGAATTTTACTTAGCATAATAGGTAATAATATGTACACGAAGAAGTACTTCGAAAGTTCCAGTCAAGAACTCCCAACTCTTATGCAAATTTAATTATAATTTCTTCGAGAGGAATTTGCATTTTACGATATTAACATAGGAAAATTAACTACAGCCGGTCTGAAATACTAACGCTTCCTTAATCCAACGTTTCCTGGACGATTTTGCGTTAAAGCGCACGGTGCAATGTTACAGAAGCCATTACTTCATCGTTACATCGTGGAATTCAATTATCAGCTTCACTGTTCCTTCAATTTATATTTAGATTTGTAGCCTGTATAGGTGCGTATCTAATTAAATTGGCTCACAATTCATGTGAAATGGTATTGAAGAAAATGTATTTTCTATTTTCATACAGCCCATATGTTTAAATGATAAAGTGTGGTGTCACACAAGGTTTCCTTAGTTCTATCCATGTTTTAAAAGTGACTTCAATGGCGCGCATAATGCTACCTAATCAAGTTGTTCGCTTATAAATTCGAAATTGCGAGAACTTCGATAAAATACACGGAAAATTCGTAAAATTTTTGGGAAATAAATAACTCATCCCTTTGACGACCAAGGCAATTGTTGACCGTTGATTTCATGAGTTATCACATGTAAATAGACGGGGATAATCTGTTAGTGCACTTTTCCATAAGAAATGTACGTGAAGTAAGTTTTCGTTACCAGCAGAGTTTGTTTCTATTACAGAATTAAACTAGAAATAATGGTCTTACGAAATCAAGAGATGAGTCAAAAGAAGGAAAAATAAACAAGGATTGTTATTTTGGTAGTGAATCATTCATATAATTTCGAAATTGCGAGAACTTTGATAAAATAGACGTAAAATTCGTAACATTTTTCGGAAATAAACAACCCATCCCTTTGACGACCAAGGCAATTGTTGTACATTGATTTCATGAGATATCCCATATAAATGCACGGGGATAATCAGTTAGTATACTCTTCCATAAGAAATGTACGTAAAATAGGTTTTCGTTACCTGCAGAGGTTGTTTCTTTTACAAAATTAAATTAGAAACAATGGTGCTACGAAATCAAGAGAAGTGTCAAAAGAAAGGAAAATGATCATAGATTCTTATTTTAGTCGTGAAATATTGATATAGATCCGAACTTTCGAAGATTTTGATAAAACACACGGAAATTTCGTAAAATATTTGGGAAATAAACAACCCATCCCTTTGACGACTAAGGCCATTGTTGAATGTTGATTTCATGAATTATCCCGTATAAGTGCACGGGGATAATCAGTTCTTATATTTTTTATAAGAAATGTACGTAAAGTAGGCTTTCATGACTTGAAAACAGTAGAAAATGTTATAAATGGTAAGAAATATATTGAGTTATTATGATCTTACGATGGAATTTTTTTGTGCTTAGGAGGACCAGATATATACGATAATAGATATATTATTAAACTAAATTAAGTTCCATCATGCTTGGCGGGGGCGTAAACTAGTTCTCATTCATAGAAATTAAACCGTCTCTTTGGTGTAGTATAAATTATCTGACGATTCAAATGGCTTCATTGTGAAATTGATTCTCATTCATATACTTAACCTTCGTCAGCATCGTCTTTCACGAACCTACGAAAACGATTCTAACCTGAAAATTTTATTATCACAGCGAAAAATGTTACGTTTTAATGTTACGAAGAGAATAACTCAAAAGTAAGGAGAGTATAGGACGATAAATCAAAGATTGGCCTCAATTCTAACTCTTATTCCCTTATTCCATACCATAAGACGGCAAAAGTCGTTCTTTTCAGTACAATCGTGATCCTATTTGAATAGTTCGCTTGAAAGCCAACCGCTACTTATATAAATTCTTCCTCAATGGAACCGCAACGTATGGGCTGCATTATTTCACTTAGAATCGCAGAAGGATTTGCCACATGGAGTCAAATTTAATCTCCACTTTGTGTTTCTACACATCATTTAACACGGGGTACATGCTCAAAGCCATGCTACTTAATGATGGAAATAAACCTCAAAACAGAAGTAGTCGGTAAAATAGGATCACTCTTCCGATCGGAAAAGCGGGTCAAAACAAAAGGACAAAAGAATAATCGAGCTGAAAATCACTGTCTCATTTCCAGGAAGAGAATCACTGGAGAGGACGAATGCGATCAGAGAGGAAAATAAGGAAATTACAAGGAGCAGCGACCGAAAACAAGATTTGGGAGCAAAGGAGACTTTGGCGAATAGGGATCGGAGGAAGGGAAGGATCGGGATAGAGGAATGAATATTGAAATGGAAACAGAGGAAGAGAGGTTTTCCGGGAAATACGATAGGTTTCAGCAAATGTGTCAGGTATAATATAGGGGTCCATATCTGAAGAGGAAGAGATATCATATCGATAGAATTATCATTGTGATGAAAAGAGATGAATAAATTAGAAAAAATAAGATTTAGAAAAATTGCAGTCACACTATTCGTAAATTTGCTACATAATCGATAGGCGTAAATTGTGATTTTAAACCTCTTCGCAAATTTTGAGGAATCAATCCATTTCCAATAGTATATTATTAAGAATTTCTCTTCACTGATTCACTGTTTATGTTACATTTATCGTATACTGCTTTGGTTACATTAAAGTTAGTCAAGGATTAAGGAAATGTGTAATTCTTCGCTGATCCCAAAGGAATAACAAGTGTGAAAAACAGCGACATGAGTGGGACTCGAACCCAAGTCTCCCACTTTCCGGACACAACCACTGAACTACCAAATGTTCAGTGGTTGGAATACCTGCCCGGAAAGCGGGAGATCTTTTTATCGCTTCAATGTTAGTCGATTGAGTCTCATTTTAGAAACTTCTCCTTATTACGAATCTTAATTATTTCCTAATATTTCCACGGAATGCCTAATTTTTTATCATTTTCATCATCTACATTTTATCTTCTGCTATATTTCTTTCCTATATTTCACAATTTGTGCTGTATTTAATATCGTTATAGTTGTAATATTGCTAAAAGTGCTTCGACAGCTAACGTCATTTCTCACGAAGGCCCCCACCGGGAATCGAACCCGGGGCCGCTTTCACAGAAGTTGAACGCGTTGTCCACTTAGCTATCCGGGGGCCCAATATCTTCCTCCTCGCCCCTCAAAAGGTAAGAATATAAATCTCAGATCTCTTTTCCTTTGACAGGATGCTCTAGTAGATATTTTGCAGCTTTATCTTTTCTTGGCATTGGCACTGTTTTATAACAACAAAATTTAACTTTTATCTTTAAACTTTACAAAATAAAATATAAAGGAATATATTTAGCAGGAAATATTTTATCCGAAGTTCTTTTATTAAATAAGAAAATACCGATATATCCAATAAATTGAAAATTAATTACGTGAAAGTAATTCGGATGATGAATATGATTAAATTTCACAAAGAAATTAACAGTTAATTTCCAAAGAAATTAAGTTTACAGCAAGTAAGCGATGCCTATAGACATATTAGGTGTACAAATAAAAATAGGTACATCACATCAATCTGTCATTGGGAATCTGAGATGTCTTTTTGCAACTACGTCATCAAGCAAAGGACTTGACTTAAACTTTTTCAATTGCGTCTATTAGGAATTCTATGATCTTCTGCTGGTGCTTTCTCTTGTATACTTCTTGAAAAATATACTTTTAAGACTATGTTACATTTAAGCAATTACTTTTAAAATGCTTTCGTATAATTTTATATCCTTTAAAAAGGGTATTCTCAGTCTAGCATGCATACATGGTAATATATACCTAACTTTAAATGAATTTAAGTGTTACGGAGATGAATAATAATATGTGGAAATATTAATATATGTTATGAATATGAATGAATTTTATTACTCCGTAGAAGAGCTTTTAGAATACTCTATCGATATTTAAATGTGTTTTAAGGTTATTATGTGAATTTATAAAATGCATTTCTGTTTATATATTTTTGAATTATGATGTGAAATTGTATGCTGTGTCTATACATAGATAAGGGGAAGGACGGACGGACGGACAGACATTTACTTTTTATATACATGATTGTGTTTGAATATCTAATCTTTTCATCATACGAATGCATTAGTTAGATTTGCAAGCGCAGAAGTTATTCGTCTGAATTGGTAGTCTATGAAAGTGCAATGAAGGAGGACAAATACATTTTCAGAACTTGGCAACGCCAACGTCGACGTAATCGAGAAAAGATTCGAATGCTCTCGGCAGTCGATGTGAAATACAGTTTAGCCGAGCTCCCGTCTCGGTGGCATTTTTTCGCGAAATCTTAAAATAACCTTAAGTCTCTCGCGATACAAGAGCGCTTCAAGACTGGAAACCTTCCACTTCCACAGAAAGCTCAAAAGGAACGGCATTTTCATCGCAGACTTTAGGGAAACGACGGGGAAAAAACCTCCACGGTTACTGCGCGAGTGATTTTTGAGATTCCGTCGCTCTCAAATCTTTGGGGAAAAAAAGAAGAACCCGCGCCACGAATAGCGCCAAATTGGATTTTAAAAATAATCCAGCGAACAAAAGACGCGATGAAGAGAAGGATGAGAAACGGGAGTAAATAACGGCGGGTAAACGATAAAAACATGAGGTTAGGGTGGTTAATTAGGGAGGTACGTACAGAACTGCGAGAGGAAAAAAATCCAAGATGGTTTCCAAAGGATCGAGCTAGTGCGGCAAATTGAGGATGCGATTTTACTTGGCTGGAAAGAATATAATGAAAGAAAGAGACACCTCGGAGAAAGAGATTCCGTAGTAGAATTGTCCGAGGGAAAATGGGATAAGAGTGGGTCAAAGCAAAACAAAGACACGCTCCAGTTTTTTGTAAATAAATAGCGTGTCTCGGAAAGAGTAGAGGGAGGCCCCGTCCTTCCTCATACGGATATTCGCTCCTCCGCGCCATTTACTTAACTCGCAAAAAAACAAAGCAAGAAAAGCGCACTGCCATTAAAACTGTTGACCTCGATATTTTTCTCCCATCGTTCCACCTGCATACTGAATTCCATTTACGCGAAACTGCATAATTCATTCGGAAATAAATCTTGCAGTAAATGGCCTAAAGGAGGTCACACAAGAAGAGATTTCCATAACAGGTCGGTCGTCCAAATTTCAGCGGAGAGTCAGGGCGGGAGCAAATTATAAATCTGCCGCTTCGTTCTCTCAATCGAATCCGAGTCGAGAAAACCCCTCCCTCGTCACACAATGCACACACACACACACACATGCTGCAACCCAATAGCCTAAGCTGACAAACACACAAAGGGCCAAAAAATGCCCTCGCCTGTGTTTGCGTGCTATTCATCGGTCGAAAAACACAATGAGAATGCATCCGTATAAGCATTTATTTACGATTTCTTTTTGAAAGCGGCTGAGATCTTTTTTCGCGGGAATGGAACCAATTCGTATGAATTACTATGGGCGTTGTAACGCGCAAGGAGAGAATAGGAGGTGAGGATATAATGTGAGGAGGATACATGAGGGTGAGCGCGAGATAAGAATCGCAGACAATAACTACAAAAGCGGAGTTTTGCGAAAGGGGCATCCCCATCGCGGGTGAAATAAACCACGCAAGTTTAAGTCTTTGTGTTCTGTTTAATTTTCCCTCACTCTCACGCCTCGTTATTTCCCTTTACGCTTGCTCTATGGCCTTTCCGAGAACACCTTCGCTTTATAGTCTAGTCCTTAACTTTCCTCTCTTTCGTTTCGACCCTTCTCGTTTAACTTCTTTCGCTCTCTGACCATATTTCATTCTCCCAACTCGCTCACTTTCCCTGACTCAGTTAACGTATCGCAGCCTGTCTTGCTTTTTAAAACTTCCGACGAATAATTCCAGTCGCGGCTACTACGTCATCCCACTTCTCCCCTACCTTTTTTTTTACTATCCTGCTGTTACATTGCCCGATCCAAATCCACTTCTGCTGCGCTAGTTTTCTCATTTTTATTGCTCCTCTTGCATCTTTCCCGAAATTATTCTCCCTCGGATTTCTGCCGCGTCACTGAGATATATATAACCAAACAAAAGGGTGTAACGTTGAAATAGCATCGGATTTAAAGGCGCCGGAAACTCGAAAAACCTTGCACTTTCCAGCTTGAAAATTTCTCGTGCAATAGAAGTGAAATAGGCTTTAGGTAAAACAGTCAATAACGCGATAAAACAGAGAAATGGAG
>KZ308647.1:12175-30065 GCA_000376725.2 Ladona fulva | reverse complement strand
AACGCGTTGTCCACTTAGCTATCCGGGGGCCCAATATCCTCCTCCTCGCCCCTCAAAAGGTAAGACTATAAATCTCAGATCTCTTTTCCTTTGACAGGATGCTCTAGTAGATATTTTGCAGCTTTATCTTTTCTTGGCATTGGCACTGTTTTATAACAACAAAATTTAACTTTTATCTTTAAACTTTACAAAATAAAATATAAAGGAATATATTTAGCAGGAAATATTTTATCCGAAGTTCTTTTATTAAATAAGAAAATACCGATATATCCAATAAATTGAAAATTAATTACGTGAAAGTAATTCGGATGATGAATATGATTAAATTTCACGGTGCCCTCCAACGAAATTAACAGTTTCCAGCAAGTAAGCGATACCCATAGACATATTAGGTGTACAAATAAAAATAGATACATCACATCCGTCATTGGGTACCGGTTCTCACAAAATGACAAACTGAGATGTCTTTTTGCTACTACGTCATCGAGGAAAGGACTTGACTTAAACTTTTTCAATTGCGTCTATTAGGAATTCTATGATCTTCTGCTGGTGCTTTCTCTTGTATACTTCTTGAAAAATATACTTTTAAGACTATGTTACATTTAAGCAATTACTTTTAAAATGCTTTCGTATAATTTTATATCCTTTAAAAAGGGTATTCTCAGTCTAGCATGCATACATGGTAATATATACCTAACTTTAAATGAATTTAAGTGTTACGGAGATGAATAATAATATGTGGAAATATTAATATATGTTATGAATATGAATGAATTTTATTACTCCGTAGAAGAGCTTTTAGAATACTCTATCGATATTTAAATGTGTTTTAAGGTTATTATGTGAATTTATAAAATGCATTTCTGTTTATATATTTTTGAATTATGATGTGAAATTGTATGCTGTGTCTATACATAGATAAGGGGAAGGACGGACGGACGGACAGACATTTACTTTTTATATACATGATTGTGTTTGAATATCTAATCTTTTCATCATACGAATGCATTAGTTAGATTTGCAAGCGCAGAAGTTATTCGTCTGAATTGGTGGTCTATGAAAGCGCAATGAAGGAGGACAAATACATTCTCAGAACTTGGCAACGCCAACGTCGACGTAATCGAGAAAAGATTCGAATGCTCTCGGCAGTCGATGTGAAATACAGTTTAGCCGAGCTCCCGTCTCGGTGGCATTTTTTCGCGAAATCTTAAAATAACCTTAAGTCTCTCGCGATACAAGAGCGCTTCAAGACTGGAAACCTTCCACTTCCACAGAAAGCTCAAAAGGAACGGCATTTTCATCGCAGACTTTAGGGAAACGACGGGGAAAAAACCTCCACGGTTACTGCGCGAGTGATTTTTGAGATTCCGTCGCTCTCAAATCTTTGGGGAAAAAAAGAAGAACCCGCGCCACGAATAGCGCCAAATTGGATTTTAAAAATAATCCAGCGAACAAAAGACGCGATGAAGAGAAGGATGAGAAACGGGAGTAAATAACGGCGGGTAAACGATAAAAACATGAGGTTAGGGTGGTTAATTAGGGAGGTACGTACAGAACTGCGAGAGGAAAAAAATCCAAGATGGTTTCCAAAGGATCGAGCTAGTGCGGCAAATTGAGGATGCGATTTTACTTGGCTGGAAAGAATATAATGAAAGAAAGAGACACCTCGGAGAAAGAGATTCCGTAGTAGAATTGTCCGAGGGAAAATGGGATAAGAGTGGGTCAAAGCAAAACAAAGACACGCTCCAGTTTTTTGTAAATAAATAGCGTGTCTCGGAAAGAGTAGAGGGAGGCCCCGTCCTTCCTCATACGGATATTCGCTCCTCCGCGCCATTTACTTAACTCGCAAAAAAACAAAGCAAGAAAAGCGCACTGCCATTAAAACTGTTGACCTCGATATTTTTCTCCCATCGTTCCACCTGCATACTGAATTCCATTTACGCGAAACTGCATAATTCATTCGGAAATAAATCTTGCAGTAAATGGCCTAAAGGAGGTCACACAAGAAGGGATTTCCATAACAGGTCGGTCGTCCAAATTTCAGCGGAGAGTCAGGGCGGGAGCAAATTATAAATCTGCCGCTTCGTTCTCTCAATCGAATCCGAGTCGAGAAAACCCCTCCCTCGTCACACAATGCACACACACACACACACATGCTGCAACCCAATAGCCTAAGCTGACAAACACACAAAGGGCCAAAAAATGCCCTCGCCTGTGTTTGCGTGCTATTCATCGGTCGAAAAACACAATGAGAATGCATCCGTATAAGCATTTATTTACGATTTCTTTTTGAAAGCGGCTGAGATCTTTTTTCGCGGGAATGGAACCAATTCGTATGAATTACTATGGGCGTTGTAACGCGCAAGGAGAGAATAGGAGGTGAGGATATAATGTGAGGAGGATACATGAGGGTGAGCGCGAGATAAGAATCGGAGACAATAACTACAAAAGCGGAGTTTTGCGAAAGGGGCATCCCCATCGCGGGTGAAATAAACCACGCAAGTTTAAGTCTTTGTGTTCTGTTTAATTTTCCCTCACTCTCACGCCTCGTTATTTCCCTTTACGCTTGCTCTATGGCCTTTCCGAGAACACCTTCGCTTTATAGTCTAGTCCTTAACTTTCCTCTCTTTCGTTTCGCCCCTTTTCGTTTAACTTCTTTCGCTCTCTGACCATATTTCATTCTCCCAACTCGCTCACTTTCCCTGACTCAGTTAACGTATCGCAGCCTGTCTTGCTTTTTAAAACTTCCGACGAATAATTCCAGTCGCGGCTACTACGTCATCCCACTTCTCCCCTACCTTTTTTTTTACTATCCTGCTGTTACATTGCCCGATCCAAATCCACTTCTGCTGCGCTAGTTTTCTCATTTTTATTGCTATCTTGCATCTTTCCCGAAATTATTCTCCCTCGGATTTCTGCCGCGTCACTGAGATATATATAACCAAACAAAAGGGTGTAACGTTGAAATAGCATCGGATTTAAAGGCGCCGGAAACTCGAAAAACCTTGCACTTTCCAGCTTGAAAATTTCTCGTGCAATAGAAGTGAAATAGGCTTTAGGTAAAACAGTCAATAACGCGATAAAACAGAGAAATGGAGAGTGTTCTAATTTTCGTTACAGGAACTCGATTAAATATTTAAATAAAATAATAATAATAATTAGTGGTAGTATAGCAGTATTGTTAAAAGTGCTTCGACAGCTTGGGTCATTTCACACGTAGACCTCCACCGGGAGTCGAACCCGGGACTGCTTTCACCGAAGTCGAACGCGTTGCCCACTTGATTATCCGGAGCCGAGTAATAATTTTATACAACGCATTAACTTGAAGCTGTTAGTAATTTATTTATCCCTAAAAGATCCCATAAGCATTCAGTCCGGATTATTACAATGAAGAACCCAAAAATAGAGGAATATCCATTCCCAATCCGGAACTCCGGTTTGAAAAACTCAAATCTTGGCGGGAACCCGGAAACCTGTTTTCGGTATCGGGTTCGAAGAATTTTCAAAGTTTTCGGGACTCAAACCCGGGACCTCGGCGTTGGAAGGCTAGCATGCTAGCAAATCCACCGACGGGGTGACAGAAATTATTTCCGATGAAAATAAACTATATTTTATATCGCAACCGTAAGCATAATTTAAGGATGTTTCAGTTGAAAACGTTTTAAGTGATTTTAAACACTTATTCCTAAAAGCCTGAAACAATCGAAAAGTTTCAGTGAATGACTTTGATCGAAATATTTATCCTTTCAATGATTCCTTCACAGACTCACAATTCATATTATTCAATGGTTACGCACAGAATCCGTTCAACGCTACTTATTCCGCCAGCGACATCTCTGCACACATCTACGGCAATTCCGCCGGATAGCCTGTTATCTTATCGCACGCAGATAGACAAATATACTCGGGTGCCTAGAATCTAATTTCCAGGGACTCCGTCATGTTTGTCCAATAGCAATCCCTCCCTCACTCTCCCTTAACCTTTTTACACCTTGCACCACCAATAGACCACCTCTCCATAGCCCTGTCAACCCTCCCTCTCCCCGTGTTCCTAGTCCATCATCTCCTCCCATCTCCCTCCTTGCATTTAGCCCTCTCTTTACATCGCCACGTTCTTCTTCCTCCCCTCATTTCCTCCATTCATTTCTCAACACTCTTCCAACACCCTTTCCTCATGACTGTGCATCTCGAAAAACGCTCCCTGTTTCCTGTGTTTCTTCGTGCAACGGGAAAGAACTTTACAAAATAAGTTTTTGTTTCTTAATTAACTAAACTTTTCGGTCTTTCAGTCATAATCAACTCCTCTTCACCCGACAGATTCTTCGCACATTTTAATATGAAGACTATTCTGGGAGAACCTAGATTTTTATCTCCCTGGCGTCCCTAGAGATTCCACTTCCTAACATTTTTATTACAATGAGAATGAGGCATTGTACTTTCGTATTACAATACGAGGCGATAGCTCCCATTATTAATCTTAACAAAACAACTATCTCCGTAATCACTCCATTAGGCTTTTGATAACAGAAAATCATAGAATAATATGATAAAATAAATCGAATACACTCTGCCAATCTAAGCATTAACCTAACTGGCGATGTAGTTTGCTCTGTTTTGAGAAAAAACAAGCACTAATTTAACAGGGTAAATAAAAGATATTCTAGAATTTTTAGATAAGTCTTAAAGTTCATAAAAAAACTAACCACTCTATGTAAGCAACTAACTCCTTTCAGAACAGTCATTATTTACCATTTACTTCTTATGAATCGGTTATTTTCTGATTCTCGCGCGAATAATGTCTTTGGATTTTTTAAAAGTGACTTCACTGTGGAAATTAATTAAATGGAAACAAATCATTTCTCATTGTTAGTATTTTGCATTAATTTCTCAGCCTTTTCTCGAAATTCAAGGGTATTTTACCCAAAATGATAATGGTTTTGAATAACGATTTCAAAAATAGAGCTGTTAAGTATGTTTGCGCTACTGTTGCTCTTATTCTTTGATCGAATGTCAGCAGCGATGCAGTACTTACTACTTCTAGAAGTAAGATCTTCTCTTTAATAAATTATATGTTTTACTTTGAAAGTATTAAAGAGATGCAGATCTAGGTACAAACGAACTTAGGCAATGAAAACTTTTATCGAAGGCATAAAAAATTCTGTAGTATACATACTTCTGACGAATATAGAGTATATAATTTTCCTATATATTCCTACATTCGTATGTCCTATAGATTTCTATATATAGGAAAAAGTCATTTCTAAGACAAGTGCAGTTTTACGCTTCATATTATTAACAGAAATATGGGACATAAAAGAGTAGCATATTCTACGCTAAGAGTGCAAGATCATGGAGGCCAAGGCTCACATAGGGCTGTAGCGCGGAAGAGAAGAAGAAGAAGAGAAGAGTGCAAGATCAGCACGAATACCCCATAGTTATTTTCATAGAGATGTTACATAAAGTTTGATTTAAATTGCTTCTAATCGTTACTTCATGTATCAACTTACCTCGATTCTTTAACACACGCTTTGTTGCTGGTTCCTCCAGTCCTTGAAATGAGAATTCTGCCTCAAATGGTAGAGCAAACAAGGAAAATTCTGCGTGATTCATTAAAACCACGTCACATGAAGTTCACGTCGGAAGTTAAATATTGGAAAAGTTCCTTAATCCAAGGTGTCATGTTTGATAAAGCTGGCTTTAAAAACTGACTGATTTTTTAAAAAATACCCTTAAAAAACAGCTGCAAAAATTAGTCATCATCAACTATTTCCTGATTCAAAAACTTCAACGACAATTTGGCTCTCCTCCACTAAAGGACTTGAGTTTAAAACTTTAATTAGGTCCTACGAAACCACATCTCAATCAAGAGTGTTCTTGACAGCCTACCAACTGGATTACAGTAAAGAAAGTTTCGCGAGATAACAATTCGGGGATTCTCCGAGTATTTATCCACATTGCGTTACCTCGACGTCTTCTGCAGACCACTTTTTAGCTTATTGTAGCCACCGATGAATCCATCCGATAAAAAGCCTCTCTTCATTCGACGTTTAAGTCTTTCATTAATTAAATTTCCATCTCGCTTAATGACTGATTTCGAACGCCGAGGCAAAGCGATTAGAGAATAACTTGAAGTTGTTCCCCAGAGCTGGATCATTTAACATTTTCTGAAGTTTAAAAACAGAAGGCGAAAAATTGAATCGATACAAGGAGCAAGTGACATAAAAAGATGAAGGAAGAAGAACAGGCAATCTGAGCTTCACATTGATAAGAGAAGAAGAATCTAAGAGAAGCTTACGTTGCAAGAGGAATGGCGAGAGCAAAGCGAAGGTGGAGAAACTTGACGGAAAAAATGGACGAGATCAGCGTAAAAAAGTAGAGAAGAACGTAAATGGGGAATAGAGAAAGAGGGAGGGAATTTAGATGCGAGAATAAGAAGAGATAAGAAAAGAGGCGAGGAGATGAAACGTAAATTGGGAAAAAAGAAAACCGACGATGAAGATCGAGAAAGAATTGGAAGAAGAATAAAGGCAGGGCAGAAGGAATGAGATTAGTAGTCCCGAACCTCCAGTAAAGGCCTGATTGGAATGGAATGAACATTTCAATCTTAGTCATGGGATTCGGTTTTTTATCATATCCCCTTTTCTCATCATCGTGGTGTAATGGAAAATCCAGTTGCCTCTCTTCTGTTGATAATCCCCGCGAGAGATTTCTCTATAATGGCGAAGTTCCGCTGCCAATTTTTATTCGACTTTGTTTTTGATATTATTAAAGCAAAAACTTCAATTGCAAGGAAATGAAATTCCTTCGAATTCAGTCGATGTAGAGTGACTCAAGACTCACTGACCTGAAAATGAGACGGTGCGTTTCAATCGGAGAGCTTCAACGATGAAATCTGAGCTTAAATGGTGTAAATTACTTATAATTGTATCTAAGTTACGTATTTCGCTCGTTAAATATTCATTAAATAGAGGCGATCATCGTATCTCTCTCCTTACTGAGGTACACAACGTCATCGAATACATGTTGCCATTTGAATGCAATAATCTCAAGTGTAGTTTACGTTGACTCCTTCCAATATCTGACACATATTAATGTTTTTTGCACGCATGAAAGGAGTGCAAAATCAATGCTTTAGGGTGCCTCCATTGCTTCGATATAACTTTAATAATTTTATCATCTCCCAAGTTAATTTTGGCTATGATTGTTTTAATTGTATTTATTTGTGATTGAGATATTTTAGTATTTTGATTGTATTACCATGTCCCGAGTATATAGTTGTTTGACTAACCAGGATGTAAATTATATTAACTTCTTGAAAATTAACAATATTGATTAATACAGGTAAATTATTCCTCGACAAGACTACATTCCCTAATATAGGAATAAAAAATTATTTATATTTACTGAATAATTTTATAGAACAAAATCTTTTTCTTTTATAGTAATCGCCTAATTTCATTATCGTTTTAAAAGTGTATTTCGTGGACGTAAAATCTGAAACATTAACACTTAATGATTGCTACGGCTACTAAGTAACGCAATCGAAATTTCTCTAGCATCCAAATCCATCATGAATCGGTGTCTTAACCTGATGTTGGGAAAAAGATCATTTTAACATAGATCTATACGCTATGAGATTAGCTTTCGACCTTCACATGGACTGATACCTGAATAATATGCCGAGAGACTCTCGGGAAAGGAGTCGAACAGCGTGAGCATCCTATTGTCCCGGGGAAATTTTGAGTGAAAAAGACGCGAATGCGTCTATTTTTTCCTTAAATTTAGTTCATCTTTCGAGCGCTCTCACCCGTCGAGTTTTTTCGAAATCTCCGAAGCATTCACCGCCGAGTCCCTCATAACCGTCCCTTTGAAACTGAAAGCGCCTCTCTTCCCCTTTCCCTCTTCTCATTAGTGGCCTATTCCGTTCCTTTCCCTCTTCTGCTGAAAGGAAGAGTCTATGAAGAGGGTTTAGAGATGACGAATACGTGAAAATCGCGCTGCTTTTGACTCCCATTGAGCAGCAGTTCTTTCAGGAGCATCGCGAAAAGGGCGAGCGCCATTTACGGCCGCAGATGGGGCTTCGGCTGTTGGCGGAGAGTTATTAGTCCCAATGTCCCAGGACGTCTCCAAACGAGACTATTTATGAGTGAATGCTCCTGAGAAGGTCTTTGTTAACAGCGGTATAATTCAAACACAAACATCTGAATGCGTGAATAATTCCTTATGAGATGGAAATGTGCCCTAAATGAGGTAAATAGATTACTTACAAAATAGAATTTATACGCTGGCGACACGGAAGGGAAACTTCCGCGATTCGCGACAATAATGGGAGTGATTTAATCCGCTCATGTTATCTTTAGACTTGCGAGATATCCCTTAAATTTTCCGACGGAACATGATACAGATTAAAAAGTTAAACTGACAAAGAATAAATTCATTTATACACATAAACCACAACAAATATAGACGGACGACCCCGGCTTCGATGCATGGCATCATCTTCAGGTGATGATTTATATATAAATTTATTCTTTGTTTACTTTTGTTGCCATGGAATACTCACACAATCGATTATGATACAGATTAGAGTCCAATCGAGTGATTTGAAGATACCTTAAGGAAAAATATAAATCATTCAATTTTCTCCTCTGTGAGAGGAAAACGTCATTATCATTTACGAAAGGAAAACATCTTAACTCAGAAGAAAGCTCAGAACAGAAAAATTGTCAGATAAAAGTAAAGTGGTCAAATAGAATTATAGGGAAGCCTTCTCTCACAGTACAAAGAGATTGAAATCATGAAATCAAACCGATCAGACGGTTGTGATGTTCAACCTTTCCTGCCAGTATTACCAAATCATTCTAAGATGGTTCAATCAAATAAAAAGCAAAGGGAGTTCCGGTTAATTGAATTCTTCTGGTTAGGGAAAGTGTGTGTGCCCGATACTCTCCGATTAGGATAGGAGGCGAAAACCCCCACTTGCCTATCCGGGAGCTGTCTTGAAGTTCCTCTCAGAAATTGAATTAATTGAAAAGATTCTGAATTAATTGAAAAGAGAAAAAACTGAATTAATTGAAAAGAAAATAAGACAATGGGTAAACATATCGACCCAGCTATTGTGTTTATAATAATCTGAGATCTGTAATTGGTGCAAAATGACCCAAGCCGTCGAGGCACCAATTTAAAAACTACTACTACTACTAGGAGGCGAAAAGAGCATCTTCCCGTAAAAATCAGCACCAAATTCAGATTCTTCCTCACCACCAATCGTCAAAAATCATCAACCGACCGTACAAGTGATGGGAAGATGGCTAAGAAGGTTAATTAAAATAATATACCTGTTTACTAATAGTAACCTCGTATATTTTAGGTGAAAGTAGGAGTAGATGAAAGGGACAGTAAAAAGATATTACACGGATATTTTGAAAAGAACAAATGTCAGGTTTGTTCCTCGAGAGGACCAACGAGTCTATGTGTTTCTCATATCAGTTTATGAAGAACATTTGTTTGCATTGCATTGTTCCATTATAACGAGTTGCTGTTATCGAGTTGAGAAAATATTGAATCGATCCAACGGCCGTAATGGTAAGGTTGAGGCTTCTCTAGTGAATAATCGGTCAAAAATATGATTATCCTGATCTCCATTGAGGACTTCAATAACAACTTGCTCGTTTAAATTTTATGCTAACAAGCACATTAAAAAAATATCTCGCGGCTCTATCAATATTAAATTCTTTAACGGGGACTCTCTACTTTCCCAGGAGATAACCGCTGACGATCGGGAAACACCGATCGCGAAAGCTTGTACTATACGATATGTCTCGACAATCTCGGGAAATTCTTCGAGAATTCTCGGAAAATACAACCATTATATTTAATACAACCACTCACCAACCACCGGGTAAATTGAGAGATAAGTTTGTTAATGTGAAGGAGCGAGGGGACTAAAATCCGACAAGGGGGGGTTTGCCGAATTCCTTGCGAATGTGGGAAAGCATATATTGGAAAAACTGGCCGAGCCATCGAAGCCAAAGAGAAGAAATTGAAAGAGAAAAAGTCTACGACTGGTAGCTTAGAGGACAGAGCACCCGCCCGGAAAATGGGAGACCCGGGTTCGATTCCCGGCTGCGGCAGACTTTTCTCTTTCAATTTCTTCTTCTAAATTCAAAGCATGTGTACCATGCGTGTCTCATCGCTTTTCTATCGAAGCCAAAATTAAGGAGCATAAAAGCTGCGTAAGACTAAACCACTCAGACAAGTCTACGGTTGCGGAATATAGTCTCCATAACGACCATACTATTTTCTTCGAAAAGGCTGAAAAACTGTGTCCCTCAAACGGCCATTGGCCATAGGCGTAGTTATTGACATCGCCAAAGGGATTTGTCATCCCAAATGGGATATCACAAGGCATACCACTGTAACACATTATAAATCGTCGAACCGTATTTGATGCAGACTGAGTTTTTTCACTACCATTCGTGTTTCCTTACAGTGTATAATCTACGAGCACTGTATATAATGCTTCACACATAAAACATAAACTAATACATCTCAAAATCATTTCATTTCACAATTCTATTATTTAACTGTGTCGAAATGTATTTACTTCTTAGATCCATACAAAGATCTCCTCAGATGTTTCAGAGACGTAGTGAGATGGACAGAACGACAAGAAGTGGGGCAATTCATGGTAACTATGAAGTAAGTACATTTGGCTCTACTTATGACCCATACGATACCTTTGAGAGGATTAAGATACTCTCCGAAAACGGTGGAATAACTTTAATGCTGAATAGTTATCAATCAAATGGGTTAAATGTATTTTATTGTATTATGTATTGTAGTATGATTGACGGGATTAATACTCTATCCATATTCTATTTTGCAATGACCAATTTCAACTTAGTGCAAACACGTTTTTTCTTTTTCCAGACTCCCACGCAAATTCGTCTCACAAGAGAACTCATTTGGATCCTAAGGGACCATAGGGAAATGGGAAAGGAATAAATGCATGTCCATGAGATTCTCCACTTTGCCGCTTTTCCTCTCTTCCTATGACCGAGTTGAAATTTCACTCCTCATTTTTTCTCTAAAAAGGCTCGAAGCAAGGAGCACACCTATAAATAGCGAGCAGTATTTACTTATATTCCTTTAATTTTCGGCTTATGTCATCATTAATTTCATTATTAATGACATAAGCCAAAAATATGCCCTCCGAAATCCATCCCCAAACGTCCACATAGTGAGAGGTGGTAACATTGAATTTTCCTCTTTCCCTTTCAGAACCAGTGTGCAATATATTATGGATATAACATTCATTGCTTATTATATACTTATTTATATGCTTATTAATTTTAATATTATTAGTTCCAAAAATTCATGCTTTTTAATCTTTTATCTTATTCCTGTTTCAATCTGATATCAAGGAAGTATTGTGTTTATANCGTCCACATAGTGAGAGGTGGTAACATTGAATTTTCCTCTTTCCCTTTCAGAACCAGTGTGCAATATATTATGGATATAACATTCATTGCTTATTATATACTTATTTATATGCTTATTAATTTTAATATTATTAGTTCCAAAAATTCATGCTTTTTAATCTTTTATCTTATTCCTGTTTCAATCTGATATCAAGGAAGTTTCAGGACAAGGATTTCAAATTCAATGAATGCAACGATATTATGATCTTTTTTTTTGGAATTTTCAGGAATGGTACTTTAGATTTTAATTTTTAAACTTAATATAAATATTTTTGGAAATCTATTACACATTGTGTTTTCTGTATTCTTCTCTTAGAGGTATTAGTTTCAACATCTGTTTTCCGGTCTCAATACCACAGAATTGCACGGAAATAGAAATATCGGTTAAAATCTCATTTTCTGAGATTACTATAAGTTTTTTAAATGTTTTCATTCGTCTTTCTCTCTCTTGTAAAATACAAATTATCAATTTCAAGAATAAACTTAGTAATATGCAAACTGAAATTTTAAAAATATTCGGGACACAGATCCAATATGGCGAACAGGAAATCTACGAAAGACCAAGAAACCTAGGGTTAGATGTAAGAAGAGACTTACTAGTCTCAATCTCGCCCTGAAATAAAGTCGATTTATTATTATTATTATAGAAACGGTCTGACAATGCTCTTGACAATCTGAAGAAAGGAATGTATTTTTGTATTATTAACATTTACCTCTTCAGCTGGACAAGTGATCCTTCTCTAGACGAATGGTCTAGAGCGTGAGCCTAAGGGCCGGGTAATTTTGGACGCCGAGACGATCGATTAGGTTAGATTTGTAAACATTCAAATTAGTGCGGTGATTTATCTCTACTTCCATTAAATAACGCGATAATATGAGGATAAAGCCGTTAACTGGAGCCACAATGTACTAGTTAACCCAAGTAACCCTCTCGTAGTAACTCGAGATGGGTGAGAAAGTCTGTCCGTCCTTTTCTTCACTTCTTTACCACGCGCATCCAAGGAATAACTGAATCTTGCTGTCTAGAGTGTGTATTATTGGGAGAGAGAATCTCTCCTCCGCTGAATCTGCTGAATTCCCAAGGAAGAATGGACTTGAAAAAAGTCTGACGGAACCGGGAATCAAATCCGGGTCTCCCAATTGCCGCTCGGGTGCTCTGTCCGTTGAGCTATCCCGGCAGAACTTTATTCCATCCATTTGAGAGCCAGAGTCGTCCATTCTTCCTTGAGATTTTTCCTGGGAGCGCACTTTCTTGCGCTAGATCACCCTCACCCGTTTTCTATGCCTGATGAATTCTGTTGGCAAATTGGAGTATTTCGGTAAGTTTGATTCTTGTTTACTATATGCTATTAAGTTATGCCATAGACATGAGATCCAATTCTGTTAGCCTTGGAGAGGAGGATACTGTGGATCGTTGGGATAAAAAAAAGAAAGAATACATAAATATTAGGCGCCCAGAAGTTATAAACTATACAGACTCTACAATAAATCCATAAGGGGTGTAGATCTTACACATCAAATGATCAGCTTGTACAGAATATTCATAAAATCAAGAAAATGGACCTCCGAATGATGATGCATACTACTGACATGGCCATTGAACAGTTGGTTTGAGTACCGAAATTACTGCAATCACGAAAATTTGCCGGCCAAAAAAAGGTATGGATCCATTGGAATTTGAAATGAATATAGCAGAGAGTCTGGTGATATGTAAGGCAAGGATTGGAGTAAAACGAGGGAGACCTAGCCATGAGGTGATTGAAGCAATGTACCATCAAACAACTTTCCAGACTGAAAGAAGACCACTGAAGGAAGTGCGACTTTGTGGTGTACACCACTTACCAGTTGTGGATGTGAGGAAAGATGGAGGACGCTGTAAATACAGCTCATGTCAAGGAAAACCTAAATTTCTTTGCATGAAATGCAATGTACATTTATGTTTAAACAAAGAGAGGAATTGCTTCCTTTCGTTTCACGCAAAATAAGATATAACATTGGATGTTAAATGTAAACGAAGGAAACATAATTTTGGTAATAGATGTTACTGATCTCTTGATAAAACAATTTACTTTTGCAATTCATGCAGTTCACTTGAGATTGTTCTTACCATATACATATAAAATATAAAGGGAGCCACTTTTTCTTTTTAAAAGATCAGCTAGGAATCTTGTAAATAAGTAAGGATGAGAGTTGGAGTAAGGAAAAGTGAGAGGTGTAAAGAAACAACCCCTGGAACGACCTTTGAGACCCAATGTCCAATATATTGAAAATCCCATAAATTCTTAACTAATAAGCTAATTTTTTTTAAAGTTTGTGAAATGTGTTTAAGTATATCTAAAAACATGAAATAGAACGAACTTTTTTCTATGAGAAAGACAAGAAAGTATATAATAAGATAATCAGAGATATTTAAAGCAAGATAACACATACATGCCTTGACTCTAAGTAATAGAATTTTCCATTAATATGAGCTCTCCCTGACAAAATATCATCCAGAAAGCCTTATTTTCCAGCCTTCCAACAATTTTCTTTCGATTTATGGAAATTAGTAACTTTAAGCGTGTATAATTATTAATATTCTGTGTATTATTAATAAGTAAAAAAATATTATCATAACCATTTTTACAGAAAATGGCACTATATCGGCAGATGTTCCACGGATTGTCTGACCTACTTCTGCAAGACGCGCAAAATCTGCTAAGCTGTGGTACACGACAGACGTTACTAATCTTATTAAAAAAGAAGCTGTATCCAGTAAAGATTTGTCTAGAATTATAACCTTCTGTTGAGCATATAACATGTATCCATCAAAATAAATTCTAAGAAACGTTTTTAAGTTATAATATAGTTTCTTCAGCCGTTCAAAATTCAACAAAATAGTAAATATATGCATATGTATCTCTTATTTTGTAATTATACAAAAGAGGGGATATTTTTAGACCCTAGGCTTTGAATGTGAATGAATAAACATGAAATTATCACTTGAAAGAATGATAAGTGGTTTATGCTTCCCATAGTTACATTAAACATTAACTACTGTTCCGATGCGCTTAGCGGCAAGTTTATAATCGCAGAGATCAATATATTACATATTAAAGTGGAAATACTTTTATTCTGAACCAAAAAATTTAACAGATTATCTTTTAGAATCCGTAACTGAATCCTTTCCTTACCTGCGTACACACATATATGCAAACTGAAATTTTAAAAATATTCGGGACACAGATCCAATATGGCGAACAGGAAATCTACGAAAGACCAAGAAACCTAGGGTTAGATGTAAGAAGAGACTTACTAGTCTCAATCTCGCNAAGTGGAAATACTTTTATTCTGAACCAAAAAAATTAACAGATTATCTTTTAGAATCCGTAACTGAATCCTTTCCTTACCTGCGTACACACATATTATCAAACTAATAACACTGTGAATTCAGTCACCTTATCAATCGAATCAACGGTAAATTGCCTCTATGATTTTTAATTATAGCTGAGCTGAATATTTCGTACATACAGAGCTTTCCCTTTGACCCAGACACTGCATGAGATGTGCTTCGATTATTGGAAAACTTGGAGGTGCCACCGCAAGCGTTGAGTACCTAAACAATAGATTGGGAGATATGAGAGAGAAAGAAGAGGAAAAAGTGAGCGCGAAGAGAGATTCGCTGTGATTCTGTAGGAGGAGATTTTTCGGCGAAGGATTCGAGATTCGGGATACAAAGACGGACATGAATATAAATGGCATCTCCGTGGAAACGGCGGAGGGCTTACTGGGAAACCATCGGAAGCAGGTGGAGAAGGGAAAAGCCGTTTCTGGACCTCCCCCTCGATACCTCGGCGCTAAACACCCTATCGGCAAGCAACTCCGAGGCGTGAGGAATGTCAGTGGGTGATGTAAGAACTCACTGTGGGGAGGGCGAGAATTTCAAAAGAGAGAAGGAAGTTTCCCGGTGCTTCTCCGGGGTGCAATAATAAGGGTCCCCTCGGTTTTTCGTTAGGGCAGTCCCCTCACGTAGTCACGGAGCGGAATTTTTTTCCCGCACCCCGACCCAAATGTTTCCCAGCGCGGAAGAAGAAAGAGACGCCGCAGAGCGACGTGGAAGACTGAGGTGGGGATGTCGCACGTCAGCATACCTTCCCACTAGTTGCGGCGGAAACATCTCATCCGTTTTGCAGCTCTGGTTTTCAGTGGGATGAAGGTTTCGTCTCATCGGGTCCCATTCCCTATTCATACGCCTCTCTTTCCGAGCGAGACAAGGGAGAACAATCGTAAAACCACTTTCGACCTCTTGGCACCTGACGCGGGTTAAGTCGGCGCTATATTCGGGAGAAAAATGAAATCTAAAGAAGGGAGGGAATGCGTTTTGAGTTCGCACAGAAGCTCATCTGTCCATCACCCACGTCCACCTCCAGAATCAGATCTCCAGTCAATAAAGTAGTAATGTTATATATATTTTTGGGAAGATTGAAGGCGATGAGCTGTTCCCTTAAATCCAGTGGGCTTGTATAACCGAAGCGTATCTGTCGCTCCATCAACTATGACGGCTCAATCCTCCTTTTTCCTTCTCATCCGCCATGTATCCTTCCTCCACATCCAATTTCCTTTACCCTCCAGCTTTTCTGGAATGTTTTGCTACACTTTCCTTTTTATAAGAGTAGTTCCCTTCCTCCTCATGAGTTTATGTATACATAAACACAATATGAATTTGCTTATTCGGAGTCTAAGAGAAGAGAGCATCTGGTCCCAAAAAGTAATTCAGGCATCGAGATGCGTGATGATCTCTTCCAGGAATTCAAACGAGTGACTTGGTGATGATCATGGTTTATATCAGTGAAATGGGGAATAAAGCAGAAGTGCAGGATGTCATATGTATGCTTTCCTCTTCTTTGCTGTGAGTGGAACGTTCAAATATATTTGCCACTAAATCGAGGTATTTATCTCAAAATTAGAAATTGGTAAAACTATCAATAGATTTGGGGGTCGGACTGTGTTTGAAGCTACTTCGTCACATGCACATATTCCTTCCAGTTTTTACTTACTCTATCGATATCATTGCACGAACTTATTTTGCTATCATTAGACCCGTCTTAGAGTACGGCATTGTGGTATGGAACCCTCATCAAGTCACTTACATTAACGCAATTGAGTAAGTCCAAATGCGTTTTGTTAAATGGGTTAAACGTTTAATAACTAATAGAGTTGTTTTCAGTGAAATAGAGTATTATAATCCATGCAGATTTTTCAATCTTACTCTTCTTAGTGCAAGAAGGTACTGATGCTATGTTTCTTGTAATAGTAAGAGGAGCTTTAGCGTTACCAAATTTACTTGGATTAGTTAATCTCAACGTTCCGACAAGAACTCGACATAGAGTAAGTGTACCAAATATCGCCCCTGCGCCTAATATCGCCTACTCGTGTTTGCAAGTTACTATGCGCTATATCTATGATTTTATCTAATTACCTTATCGTTCTAATTACCTTATCGTTTTGCCACACGTAGCGCCAGTGACAAACTTCCCATGAGTGATAGCAACAACAGTATGGCGTCTGAAGTAATTGAAGAATTGTTTTCTTTGTCTCCAGTCAATCGAGAGAATTACTAGGTAAGTGTTTTCGAATCATTATTTCGTCTATATCACTTAAAAGTGCAATGAGAGTTGGAGTAAGGAAAAGTGAGAGGTGTAAAGAAACAACCCCTGGAACGACCTTTGAGACCCAATGTCCAATATATTGAAAATCCCATAAATTCTTAACTAATAAGCTAATTTTTTTTAAAGTTTGTGAAATGTGTTTAAGTATATCTAAAAACATGAAATAGAACGAACTTTTTTCTATGAGATAGACAAGAAAGTATATAATAAGATAATCAGAGATATTTAAAGCAAGATAACACATACATGCCTTGACTCTAAGTAATAGAATTTTCCATTAATATGAGCTCTCCCTGACAAAATATCATCCAGAAAGCCTTATTTTCCAGCCTTCCAACAATTTTCTTTCGATTTATGGAAATTAGTAACTTTAAGCGTGTATAATTATTAATATTCTGTGTATTATTAATAAGTAAAAAAATATTATCATAACCATTTTTACAGAAAATGGCACTATATCGGCAGATGTTCCACGGATTGTCTGACCTACTTCTGCAAGACGCGCAAAATCTGCTAAGCTGTGGTACACGACAGACGTTACTAATCTTATTAAAAAAGAAGCTGTATCCAGTAAAGATTTGTCTAGAATTATAACCTTCTGTTGAGCATATAACATGTATCCATCAAAATAAATTCTAAGAAACGTTTTTAAGTTATAATATAGTTTCTTCAGCCGTTCAAAATTCAACAAAATAGTAAATATATGCATATGTATCTCTTATTTTGTAATTATACAAAAGATGGTATATTTTTAGACCC
>KZ308646.1:531905-646331 GCA_000376725.2 Ladona fulva | reverse complement strand
GTATTGGCACTTATCAACTCCTCCTTGAAGTTCATAGAATGTATGAAATCACTTAGTAACAGAAATGCATTTTGAAATATGATAAGAGAAAATGACAACTTTAAAAAAGAAATGTATTCTTTAAATCGTTTACGTAAGCTTTGTAATTTTAGCCTCATTCAAT
Organism: Ladona fulva; assembly: GCA_000376725.2. Lineage (NCBI taxonomy): Eukaryota > Metazoa > Arthropoda > Insecta > Odonata > Libellulidae > Ladona > Ladona fulva. The sequence continues at coordinate 646,168 of KZ308646.1, read as the reverse complement.
GAAAATTTTAGAATGACATCTATATAAATAAAATGTAACCGTATACTTTATATACCAAAGAAAGATTTCGATACATGTTCTACAAAATGACTTTTCAGAAATTGAGATATATAGATGTTATTCAAAAATTTTCATTAGTAGAAGTAATCAAAGATAGCTTCTGTAGGAGACGCTGCAAGACTATTCATCTAAAATTTAATTCAAAATTATGAAAAGTATGATACTGAAAACAATTGATATATTATCTTATTTACTCATATTTTTATGTATATATACGAGATTAAGGTTAAGAGTCACTCGCATACTGCAAGCTATGGAGTATCGTAAAAAAATTCATTTTTAATTTGATTAAATAATTTAATGTTAATAAATATTATTTTCATACAGTCAAATACTATTACTTTCATAAATCACACATACAATTTTATACAATCAAGGGATTTGATTTGCCGTCAGGATAAGTAGTTACTTTGGAAATCGTTTCTTAATTTCTCATCCTAGTGACGGTGGATGGTGGACGGTGGTGGTGACCGTAAAATAAAACAAAATCTTCCGATTATATACCATTCATCAATTCTATATTACAAGATAGGAAATACCAGTGAAGATGACTTTCGATCTTTCAGAACTTACGGATTTGACGTATTGAAGGTGAACGTTCCTTATGAAACACTTCCTTCACTTATAACTTAATTACCTCCACTCACCTAACTATTTGTGTTTCCTTAACTTGCTAAGCCACTGTAATGTATTGAGTCTCTCTCCTTGCTTTCTACGGTGATGAGTGGGAGTCTATTTCCTTGAAAATTCGTAGAACTGAGCGCTCCTGCAATGTTCTTGTAATCTAATATGTGAGTGAAATGTTGCTGTTGAACCCTTCTTTGAGATAGAGCAACTAGGAATTGCTTAGCAAGGATAACTTAGCCTAGAATCCATTTTCATCATTGTCAATTATTCGCTAATTTTGACTCAGGAGTCAAGAAAGCTTAGCCTGTTTTCAGGAGAATTTCGGCTGTTTTCAAATTCACGTACATCGATATTCCGCAGAAGGACACGCCAAATCACGCAATTTTCTACTATAAAATGGAATAGAGCGGAGATTGAGTTTATATAGCTTCAAGAATAATTATTTCTAAATTATTGGCTTTGACGGTCGTTCGCCTTTGTAACCCAAAGTATTTTGGATCACGAGCTTCCTGAGCTAAAATTTTCCCGAGTACTCCTATATTAATTCAAACTCAATACAGTCGTGGAATGCATTTGCGTAACTATGAAATTAACCTCGTAAGGAAGCAACACACCGTATCGGCTCGTGTTTATTAAATAATTCGAAGAGATTCTTCAGCATAGCCCACAGTAATTTTACGCCTCTCAAGTTTCGCTTTCGCATCCAAGCGAATTGAAGGGAGATTCAGTGAGTGTTTTGACGTTTCATTAAAAGCTAATTCAAAATTAGTTAGGCTTGCAAAAGCGACTTTGAACGTAATATGGGTTGGTACTATGAGATACGGAAAAGTCTCTATGTACCTTAAGAGTGTTTGCATAACATTTATTAAAGCTGAAACTTTTATTTACTCATTGTATCAGTAGAATCCGGTAACTTGGGCTCGACTTCGTGATAGTCTTCCACCATGAAGGTAAAGAGAAAAACACTTCTACGCTATACCACAAAAAGTTTTTTTATTACACGACCATGGTTGCAAGACGCTGGATCATCATCAAGTGAAACCAAGGTCGTGCAATAAAAAACTTTTTGTGGTATAGCGTAGAAGTGTTTTTCTTTTTATCTTCATAGTCGTATCAGTTTTTAAAATCATGCAGTTACGATTAAAATGATCTAGTGTCGAAATAAAGGAGATTTAAATTAGTTTGAAACGGTTAAAATTAGAATGCCAACCGTTTAAAGAAGTAAAATTTCTAATTTTTCAATCATAATTGAAAGTATGTGAAGAGGATCATCAAGAGAGCCCAAGATAGTAAACTCCCTTCTACGGAAATAAATGGAGATGACACAAAAGTTTTCAGATTCCTCATCAGTAATTAATGTAAAGCATTTCGGGTTTCAAAAGCAACAGGGATATAATAGGAGTAGAATTATAATTATAATAAAATTGTTTTGATGTATCTGAGCTAAATCTTCTAGCGTCCCTCGCTTTGTTGTCAATCTAAGCTATTATGGAATGCCAAACTCAGGAGAGGACAACGGGATGCGAGGGACTTAACGTCAACTATGCTGTTCGAATTCCGCCAACTCATGCAATAGCAATCAACGAATATCTTGTTTGTAAAATCGCATTTCAGAGATGACCCTCCTCATTTCGTGCTAACGTTCTGCAAGAGTTTGAATAGTCATCCTCGCTAACAAAGCACAGTTTTCAATTAAACCTCTTAAGGTGGTATTTCGACTTGAAATTCGGAAGTTTGTGTAGACCCTACATGAGAGATTCCTCGTAGAGATCAATGAGAGCCATCACTAACTAGATTTGCACTACTCTAGAATGAGCACTGATGAAAAAATCCACAATAATCCCATACTCAATTACGACTCTTAATTTAGAAATGCGCTTGTCATTATATGCGTTGGAAAATTATCCTTCCAGGCAGCAAAATAACCAGTTTTACTAGTAACTAAGTAACCAGTTTAATTTAATAACTATACCATTGCAGTAGCATGGACGTACATTAAATGACATACTTAACACTTAAAGTAAACTTTAAGAAGGTTTAATGTATTGGCACTTATCAACTCCTCCTTGAAGTTCATAGAATGTATGAAATCACTTAGTAACAGAAATGCATTTTGAAATATGATAACAGAAAATGACAACTTTAAAAAAGAAATGTATTCTTTAAATCGTTTACGTAAGCTTTGTAATTTTAGCCTCATACAATGAAAATTTTAGAATGACATCTATATAAATAAAATGTAACCGTATACTTTATATACCAAAGAAAGATTTCGATACATGTTCTACAAAATGACTTTTCAGAAATTGAGATATATAGATGTTATTCAAAAATTTTCATTAGTAGAAGTAATCAAAGATAGCTTCTGTAGGAGACGCTGCAAGACTATTCATCTAAAATTTAATTCAAAATTATGAAAAGTATGATACTGAAAACAATTGATATATTATCTTATTTACTCATATTTTTATGTATATATACGAGATTAAGGTTAAGAGTCACTCGCATACTGCAAGCTAAGGAGTAGTAAATTGCCTCTAATCCCCCAAAACTGTTTCCCAATCGGTACTTACAAAGCTATATGTTGTGTGCAATGAATGGTTTATGAAGGCTTACATTCTTACCACAGATACATGGAGGTACTTCGTGGCCCCAAATTTTGGCCTTTGGTAGTGAACTCTCGATTAAATTAGAAGGGTTATTAGGGGACCTGCATCCATAACGTTTCAAGAGCCTATCTAGTCTAACAATGTAATATATCCCTAATCGATTCACCTAAAATGAAAATTTTAATATTCTCCCGAGGACCTAAAACATAAAAAAAGCTGAGAAGCTGTCAAGACTGACATGGTTCATCTATTTAGCCAGCGAAATTTAAGCATCTTGGATCGCTTATACTTTATTATATATTCCTAGCATTTTAGTGACAGATTCGAATGCAAAGTCACTTTTGATTTTTTCAATGCGTATATACATAAATAAAACTTCTCCTTTTTCGTCATACCGGGTTGCAATCGCCTACCTCTAAGTAAATTTATGAGTTCATCTTAACGTAATTATTACACAGAAATTGAGTAGACCTAAGTAGACTCTCGTACCGCCTTTGCAATAGAGCAAACGTAATAAAATATCTTTAATGAAATAGAATAAATATTTCACTGAATGGAAACAACACAATGGAGACAGAAGAGAAGTATTTTGAATAATGACTCGTATTCAATTGTCAAGGTAAATAAAATAATTAGTAAAATTAAAATTCTGAAAATTTTGATCGTTTTATCTTCCAATTTAGAACTGAATCAATCAATCCTAACGAAAACATCGGGTAACATAAATATACTAAAACCACTGACAAATGTCTCCAATAGTTGAAAACTTATTTTACTTTTAATTGCTCATCAGAGCAATAATAAAAACTATAACAAATTCACAAATAAGTTCTTTACCATTGGTTCTCGTTTTTTAGCCATTCATATCATATCCTTCCAATAACTTGGGTTTCTTTGAAAATCAGAGTTGATTCAATCCCTTATTCTAAAAAGCCAAAAATTATGCTAAATAATTCTCTTTTTTGAATCCTCAAAATATTTGCATTCCAAGGATGTCAAGTAATGTTATTCATTTATAAATTATTCTGTAATAAAGAAACTTAAGTGACGCTCATGGATAGAATTTTTCCTTATTGGCTAATGCTATAGTTAGCTGTGATAGTAGGATAAATGTTTATAATGTTTTAATCCGTTTTAGATGTTATGCAACAGTATGAAGTGATAAGGTAAAATATTTTCAACGCCGTTGATATCGAATATTCTTAATTAGTTATAACATTTTTTCTTCTGATTTGCCTCTCTTATAACAACTTGTCTTGTTGGACTCGAAATTTTCATTACTATGTTGTCGACATAAAGAAACGTAGAAATACTATTCCCTATGAGTCCCATCTCAAACCATCCCCCAGATCACCAAATCCCCTTAGCAACCTAATCTGCTCTCCCAAACTACAAATCCCAGTCCCTCAACGTCCTACTCCCAGAGCACACATCTACACCTGTCCCTCCTGTTTCTCCACCATTGCTATTCTGTCTGAATTCTGGGTCACTGATCCTTCAATCTAAATCTCTTTCTCTCTTGTCCCTGCTCGTCTATGAATCTAGGGTTCCTTGCACATATGTTTATTTCAATAAGGTAAATAATACTGCATACGAGGAAATGAAGGCAGTCTGGTTTTATAGCATATGTAAAATCTCTTAACTTAGGATTATGTTTAAAAATTATGTAGAAATCAAATAAGATACGGAAGATCTGAACGTATAATGATATACTTATGACAATAAAAGTGATTTATAACTAGAGGATCATATATATACAATCAATTTAAACTTAGTAAATAGTTAGATAACAGAGAGAATTTACGAAATTCGGGGACACAGAAACACTTCCAGTGCACAGATTAAATAAATTCCTCGCCCAACTCAGAACCCTGTAGCTACTGCAATTCTGCATTTCATCATAAATTCCATCCGCGCCCGCAGCTTTCCCATTTTTCATCTCACAGATGACTCGGTCACACGTACAATTCAGAGCCATCAACTCGTTTTCTACAGAGACTCAGATACTCTCATCGTAATTTCATTGAATATTAAGGGTAATGCCCCAAAAGATTTCTGATTTAAGAATATTACTGCTATTTTGTGTATTTCTTCCCCATACTCCTAAGGTCCTACCAAGCTAAAACTTTGCTGAATACATTTGTACATTGTGTGTCAAATCTTATATTGATTAGCACCGGATATAATGTTCTTACCCTTTCTTTTCTCATTCGTTTATATGAGCTTTTAATACAACTTTAATTTTTTAAAATTTCTCATTATTATCATTATTCTTTTTTCCCTGGTTTCTTCTTCACTTTTTTGTTATTTCCTTCTTATTTACATGAGATGACTATATATATCCTTTTTATCTATAAAATGATGACCTCCATGTATTCTTAGGTATTTTTTATTTCTAATTAATTGTGAAAGTGTAATTTTTTATATATAACTATTTATAATTTTTATGTTTATATGTGTCTCCGATATTTTTAATTTTGAACTACTGATAGTGATCTCTTAGTGACCATTACGGTGCAATTACTAATCACCTTTGTAACATACATTTATATACACTTTTATTTGATTTCCTCTTCATTTACCCGACAGTTCATAGAAAAAGTCTTTCGTAATGGTTTATTTTTATCGGTAGTATCTACTATTTGTAGTGCTTAATATTTATGTTCCGTATTTTTATTTGACTTTTCATTTTCTGGTTATAAGGGTACTTGCATTACTCTCTTTGAATTATTACGTATGTACTATCAGTAGGTTTGTGCCTAATTTTTCCTCCATCCCTTTTTTGGTGGATTTTCCCTGATATGGATGCATTTTCCAAAACTTCACTTAGATTTTTTATCAACAAATAATTTTTTTCTATTCGACCTTTGGAATTTATTCATTTATGTGCAAATACTATAATTAGGTAACAGGATTGTGGCAGTCATTTCTGAGGGAGAAATAAGAAAACAAAATCCTGGATGGTATCCACCCTGGTTGGGAGGGAAACCCCTAAATAACATGAAATTTAAAGACGCTCGCTCGCTCACAGGGAATGTATGTGGATTATATAGTAGCTGTATATCCGGCGTACTGGACCGAACGCGATCGTTGCTCTATGACAGTATTTATTAGTAACTTCAGCTATTTATTTTCTCAAGTTACCTAAATAGATTCATTGCTATAAACTGAATGGCAAATAATATTTCTGTTTGATGAAGAAGTTTCTCAATTCTGTGTAAGAGACGCTTCCTTTTCCTCGGTTTTTATCCGCCTCCTCATCTGGGGCGTCCTTTCATTTTTCCTATCAATTCGTGTGAAAGCGTCCACCACCTGCTATCTCCCGCCTTTTTTCCTTTGGCATCTTTCTACTCTCGTAATGGGACCACCAAAGCACACCCCACCCCAAACATCAGTGACCACTTGCACAAAAAGAGGGTGGAAGAGATGTTATTAAGCGGTCCTTTCCAAAAGCGTCCATTTCCCCTCTGATAAACCCATATGTGGTATCTAACTTAATATATAGTTGTTCTGCTCTTGGGCCCTTCGTTGTCTTTTGTTTTCTCATCTTTTCACCAGCGCCTCCGCCGTTTTTCGGCATCTTCTGCAACTATGGCTCGTTTTCATCTCTCTTAAGTGCTCTTTTCTATCGAGTTGGCTTCATTTATTTCTCCGTCGCTGTATCCTTTCCCTGATTTTTCTTTGCGCAGTTCTATATCTGTATAGACTTTTACGCTTTGCCTCACTTGCTTATAATGTCTAGTTCGATATCTTTCTTCTCTATAACTAGGTTATGAAAGAAGGCATACTGCCTCGTAAATTACGACTTTCAATTACGAATCAAGTATGTACATACAACATAAATTACAAATGAAATTTCTGATATACCTTAGTCGATAGAAAAAGAAAAGCAATGCAAATTTAAGTTCTCTTTAACAAGGAGAATGTATTGATGATTATTTATATTGTTACACAAATGTATTTATCTCTTTATTTAAAATCATCAATCTTATAACTACACTTCTCTAACAAAAACATTTTTCGTCGCTGTCATTTCGAAATGCATTTAGGTATCCTTAATTATAGACTTGGTTTTGATTTATAATTTAGAAAATACTCACCTCTCCCATGAAAACTTAGGACGCCCGCTAGTGGGCGGGAGAGACCAGGTTGGCGACCAATGCTGTATGTAGTCAAGGATCTATTGAAAATGGTGACCCCGGAAACAATACTTTATTACTTATAATAAATGAGTTGGTATATCTCGAAAACAAGAGTCGTTATTAACACGGATTAAAAAAAGAAGACCTGAAACTCAATGAAAGGAAATTACATACGTAATTCTGTATAGAATTTGGAGGCAAACGTTCAAATGAAAGAGTTAAAGGAAAGTTTAAAAGATGGTACTGAACGTTTCATGAAAAAGAAGTTCAGAATTATAAGCAAAGTATTGAGGAAGAGTTCTTTATATTCCATGTAATTTCAAAAAGTGATTGGATTGGATTGGATCAAAAATTATGTTGAGTGTGAGCAAATCTATCAAAAAAGATTTTTTAATTAACGGATTAAGTGGAAGTTTAATTTTTCTATGATATGCCTTGTAATTGGCATTTCTTCTTACAACAATAATAATAAGATATTACGTACAATAGTAGTAACGACTATCGTAAAAGTTACTAATCTATTTTGCCTGGTTTCCGGACCGAAACCCATGAGTTTCAGCGGATCTTCAATACTAGTAAAATGGCAAAATGTAACTGAAAAGTTTTCTCGTGAACACAGGAATGACGCGTGTAAACTCAATTTCGGTTGCAATCAATGCAGGAAAAATAGAGAAAATCCTAAATCAATGCGTAAAAGATATTGTGGTTCAATAAAATATATTCAGTGGGAATTATTAGGTGCGCCTTATCTTGAAAAGATGAAGTAATATCTTCGCTTCATTTCGGAATTCTGGAACGCAGAATAAAGCACCTCCAACAATCTTGCGCTGCTCTTTAAATAAGGATCATCTGGAACTCGCCCTCCTCTTTAAGACAAAACTCACATTCATAGATTATTCTACTATTCGCACATACTTTGCTTGCCCGTGAAAACATGTTACGACCCACAATATGCAAAAAATAAATGTGGTAAGAACTCTTCCGCTTCTCTCCTTCCTTCGCCGGCGGCAATGCCTTCTCATCACTGCACCAGTGTGGCTCACCATATGAAATTTGCTCCATCCCCTATATCCTACCTCTTAGGAGATTTACGTCCGTATGTGGATGAAGATTCATCTGCAAAGTTGCACTTAGGAATCTTATTTCAAGAGGAATATTTTATTTCTTTCAAGAAATATTTTCGTCTTTTGGGATACCGAGCCATTGTCGACGGGACTCAGCTAATTTCTAGGCTGCGCGTGATTATAGCATTTCAAAATATCAATTGTAAATATACCCAATTTTATGATACAAGAAATGTAGAACTGTATATAGGTATATGCTATGGTTAACATTTGAAAATTCATGCTTAATATGAAGATGAAGCTCCATTTTAGTATTTCCATACCGAATTTTTATGTTAGATGAATAAGAAAGTCTTAAAATCTGANATCAACATATCGGAACCAGCATTTAACAAATTTTACAAGCTCTGATGAGCAATTAAATAATTTACACTCCAAATTGTTCATAAAAATATCAGCTAAGATGGGTGACAAAGCAGATCCCATAAACAGTCCGTCGGTTTGCTCGTAGAAATTACCATTAAATAAAAAGAAATTTTGTTCTGTGCACAGTTTAACGAGCGACAAGATATCAGTTTTCAACACTGGTTCCATATCTGTTTTAACTAATAAAGTTTCCAATATATTCAAGGTTTCGTTGACGGGTACACTGGTGAAGAGATTCACGACATCGAAGGAGACTAATTTTGCATTCGGAGGAAGAGTCATATTCGTTAGTTTTTGGCACAGATCGACGGAATTTTTCACAGTGTAAGAAGGGCTGAGCACTAAATGGTTTTGAAGTATATTATTTAGGCTGGAGGCTAGTTTATGGCATGGTGAGGACACACTTGACACTACCGGGCGAATAGGCACATTATCTTTATGAATTTTGGGTAGTCCATACAGTCTGGGTGGTAAGGGGTTGGAATTGATTAGGCGGTATAAAACACTATTGGAAAACACTGATGACTTAGAAAGAGCACATTTTACCCGTTTTTGTAGAGAATCAGTCGGATTACTCTGTAGTCTCTGAATGGAGTTTTGAGAGATGAAGTCGTTACATTTCGAAATATAATCATCTCTGTTTAAAATCACTAGACAGTTGCCTTTGTCAGCTTTGGAGAACACAAGGTTATTAGTTTTTGTTGCTTCACTGATATCTTTTATAATCTTCAACTCCTTAAAACTATGATTAGTAGCTGCTTCACTCATATGCGCTGATATTATCTTGGCACAATCGTATTTGATGTTCATATTTTCACTTTTTAGGGCTATCTCACAATCATTCGCAAACTCGATATAGTCACTACGGGTGGGGGGAATACGGGGGGAATATTTCAGGCCATTTTCCAAAAGTTGGTTTTCTTTGTCAGAAAAAACATGATCGGAAATATTAAGCACTCTCTGGTGAAACTCGTGAGGTGGAGGAGCACATACGGGAAAACCACTTACTGAGTTTGCTTTTTCCTTATGTAGACGTTTCAGTTTTTCGTTGAGGTGGGATAATTTTCTAGCCGCGATGTCGGTGGCTAGCTGTCGGATTTTTTCGTCAATTAAGCGCCACTCGCACTCATGGAGTGAAAAGGAGAGTTTGATGTGTAACAAATATAGATGGTGGAATATGTTGTTCCTTTTTGCATACCAGAATCTCAGCTCCTCCTTCAGCCATCTGCTTCTGGCGTGGTCCACTGCTCTGCGTCCGGTGGGTGAACTGATGCTGCACCTGATGCTGGAAGCGATGTATCTCGGAATAAGACCCATCTTCAAGCACTGACTATTGAAGTATATGTTAAGACTGGCCACTCGCTCCTTGATACATAGCTTACGGTAAAGCTTCGCCTGTTCTGCCGTACTTGCACTACGAATAAAATTCACAGTCGTTGGCGATGTTTTGTGGAAATTCACCATGATGAAATAGTAGAAGTTGTACTTTTTCCACAATAAATTTTATTAATAAAAATAAAACAAAACACGACTAGTTTCGGCGATTAATCGCCATCCTCAAGTGACTAAAACTAAACCGTTGAGCATAATATATACAGGAAAAAGACTGGCGGAAAAATAAGGAAATAGGGAAAAAAAGGGGTGAAGGAAAAGTAAGGGGCAGGGAAGGAAGGTGAGTTAGGGACAAGGAGCCGGCGGTAGAGGAGCATTGTCTGCGGGTGGTAGGATGCATTGAATCAATGGGGAATGGGAAGGAAAAAGGTGCTCATTAACAACTGTATATTTCGTGGAATTGGTGTGAGAAAGTATCTCAAATTGTTCCAAGAAGTTTAGCCTGCGAATATCTTCTGTGAAGTGCATTATCTCTGGAACAAAATCAGAAGAATGGTCGTGTTCTAGTAAATGTTTGGCGAAGTGAGAGTGGAAGGATTTATTCAAAAAACATCTTTTGTGTTCACTGGCTCTANCTGGTCACAGATGTGGAGGGACCTTCAGAACAACAAACTGCGTGCTATCAAATCCTGTACAAGAGAGTGGGCATCTTCAATCAGGAATAGCCGCAGAGAGGAGATCATACTCACACGTCTCAGGATTGGACATAGTGCTCTAACACACTCATACCTCTTCTCAGAGGACAAAATTCCACCTAGCTGTGATAAGTGCGACCGTCCCCTCAGCATTCAACACCTTCTACTCCAGTGTGACAAATATAACTACATTCGCAACTCTTTAAATATTAAAGGGAACATGGCCACTATACTTGGAGATGACCAGGAAATTATTTCTAGAGTTCTGTCCTTCATTAAAAGAGCCAATCTTCTAAGGAAGCTTTAATTTTATCCTCATTTGTTGGATGTTACTGATTTAGGACTGACTTTAAGCACCAATCTGTGATATATACCAAAGTATTGGCGCAAATAACCAAGAGGTTGAGGCGCCTTATGCCCTTAAAATACTACTACTACGAATTTTACTATCAGTATGTCATAGTTTTACTTCATACAAAAATTACAGCTCTTACGACCGTTTGTTTTAGGGGAACATCTATCAACAATTCAATTTATATGATGAATGATGTAACATTAAAATTAATGTTGTTTTTAACGTTTGCATGCTGTTGACTTATAATGAAATAAAATTTATTTACAATGCTATACAATCTTAAATGGAACGACGCTACCATTGGACGGCATTAATGTTAGCATACCGTTACGTAAATATCAGGAGAAAGTGACGCACTTTCAATTATCTCATAAAGATCCAGATATAAAAAGTATTGCAAATTAAAAGAATAAATGCAAATTAATTTTCTCAAATACTACAATTGATTATAAAATGTAAAGAACTACTTCCTATTGGTGATTCTTAAACGTGCTACAATATTGAAGAACACAATCAATTGTACCGCACATGTCCACCAAGCATTAAACAATCAATTATGCTGAAGCATAAAAAAAGAAATTATAAACCAGGAATACTTACGAGTAGACGATACGTCCTTTCTCGAAGTATCTCGCCTCCGCTTCTTATCCATTCTTTTAAGTGAGTTTCTATCACTCTCGAAGAAAAGGAAAAAGGCTAAAAAAGATTACCACATTACCAATGAAAGTCCGTAAAATGTTTAAATTTTAAACTNAGTATAAGGTAAAGTTGTATATATTTACTTATGAAATTTTGCTAACTAACAAAGGTAATTATTACAGAAAGTACTGTCGGAAGACATGGAGGTAATGAAATTATTTGAAGATTTTGAGGATGAGGAATTTGCCCTCTATTTATTTAAAAGAACAAGGAAAATAAGGGTTTTCCGGCTACGGCCTGACAATTTTGGCGAATGGAGTGACGAAGAGTTTTTTGTTAGATTTAGGTTGAAGAAAATGACAGTGGAAGTGTTATTGCGTGAGATATATGAAAGGATAATGCATAAGACACAGAGGTATCCTAATAAGTTAAAATTAATCTTATATAACCATATTTATAAGCAACTAAGAAAGATTCTCATTTTAAGAAACATGGCTTTGACGGCGATGAACCAGCTTTTGTTGACTCTCCGCTTTTATGCGACTGGTTCCATGCTAGTCGCAGTGGGGGATTTCAGTGGCGTTCATAAAGCAACTGCCAGTAGAGTAATAAAAAAGGTCACCCTTGCAATAGCTGGATTAAGACCTATTTACGTTAAAACACCTGCTTCAGCTGTAGAACTGAGAGATACACAAGAGAGATTTCTTGAATTGGCTAATTTTCCTAGGGTCTTTGGATGCCTTGACTGCACCCATGTGAAAATAATATCACCAGGTAACAATTCTTTGGTCAAATTCGTTTCACAATGTAATTTAGTTATCATCAACTTTTACTTCATAAAATCTTACAACTCATTTTTCTAGTATTTTATTCAATGTCGAACCTTTGTACAAGATCAAGCATATGAATCATTCATTGGTATCATTTTATGGGTACAGAAAAAAGCAAAATTCTCAAATTAGTCAGCAATTTAAATGTCAAGTTTTTTTTGTTTTTACATCAATAATTAATAAAGATTGTAGCATGTGTAACATATATTAATAATAACTAAGCAGAGAGTTATAAGTAGCTCAGTATTTTATTTCTTCAAAGAAGTTTCTCCAAAGATTACACAAAAGAACATCAAAGCTTTGGTAGTGATATCTTTACTCTGAAACAAAAACCTGAGCAAATTTTTCATATCTAGATTTTTCCATCAAGCATTTTTTGTATGATAGTTACTTGAAGTAGCAAACAATACAGTGCAATAGAGGCTTGTTTATATGAAACCACAGTATGAGCTGCATGAAGCTATTGAGTAGTGCAAAAGTTGCCAGTAATATAGTTATGACTTTTGAGGTAGTTAATGCTCAAGTTTTGATCACGTCTCAGTATGAAATTTCCATAATACATGTAATTTTCATGAAGAAATAATGTAAATTGATGGTTGATTGATGAGTCACTTTTGAGTTTTATGATGAAATTTAGAAAGTAAACTTAAAAGTAATCTATCAGCAAACAATATACCTTTTAATTATTACATACATGAGTATGCATTCCCCATTTTTATCAAAATGGGTTGTTTGAGATGACGTAACTAATGCAATCATTGTCTATTTGACTTTATCATTATCATGGATGTTTCATTCACAAAAATTAGTAGCAATTATAATGNAATGCGCCTGAAGAACGTGTGTGTGAACGTCTCTGTGAATAGACCTCTCTGTGAAAATGGATTGTTTGAGATGACGTAACTAATGCAATCATTGTCTATTTGACTTTATCATTATCATGGATGTTTCATTCACAAAAATTAGTAGCAATTATAATGAATCAAAGTTAATGTTTCAGGAGGAAATGAAGCAGCAAATTTCAGGAACAGAAAAGGGTATTTTTCCCTAAATGTTCAAGTATTGTGTGATGCAAATGTAAAAATAATAGATATTGTGACAAGATGGCCAGGATCCTCTCATGACCAGACCATTTTTAACAATTCATACATAAAGCATAAAATAATCAATAATACATTCCATAAATCAGTAGTTTTGGCAGACTCGGGATACAAACTAGAAAATTACATGCTCACCCCAATAAGGAAACCAATAACCCCACAAGACAGACTGTTTAATGAAAGCCACATAAGAACAAGGAATGTAATAGAAAGGTTATTTGGAGTTTGGAAGAGACGTTTTCCTGTACTGGCTCTAGGGATAAGACTTTCAATTGACACAGCAATGGCTGTTGTAGTGGCCTGTGCCATGCTACATAATGTAGCAGTGAATGCTAAAGAGGAGGAACCAGCCAAAGATCCAATGGTAGCAGAAATAGACTGCTATGGAAATATTGAAACCAATGAGTTTGAGGATGGTGAACAACTTGGAAGAGAGCCATTTTTAGCATATTTTTACAAGTTATTATGTAATAAAGCCAAAAAGTAATCTTCAACAAATTAAAATTTATTTCTTCAATTACTTTTCTTCATAGGCAATTTTTAATTTAATGTTATGAAGTTTGTTTCTTTTCTCCTCAGCATAAGCAATTTGTACTTGAATATCATGTAATTCGTTATCTCTTCTTTTTCTTTACTTTCTTTTAATAAAATGCTATTCTGCATTTCAATTAGTTCTAATTTTGCTTCAGTCAGTAAATTCAAATTCTCTTTTGGGCATCTTTTTTCCTTTTCTTTCTTTGGTCTCATTGAATCTAAAATATATTATTAATTACTTCATGGTAAGATGCAAGTCACTCAAAACCTAAAATATAATCATTACATACTCCTAGACTTTTCATTCCTTCTAATGTTTTCTTCTAAAGTCTCTTCATTTACCTCACCCTCCATTATTGCCAGTGAAGGAGCTGAGAAAATGGGTAAACATGAAATATTAAAGTGTTAAACACTAATAACAAAACCATAGCAATACATTTTACCTAACTCACTTCCTGTTCTTTGGTTATCATCTTCTGTAATGGTTACAACGACTGAAATTAAACCTTAAATTTTAAAACGTTTTCAACAATGATAGTATAACAAATATTAATAGTATGTAAAAACTAAGATTGATAGTGAATGACAGATAGGTAAAGTTTATTTGGGTAAATTTAACAAGTATTATAATGACTAATTATTCTCAAAAAGTTTATGGTTTCTGTTGATTTTAATATATAAATAAAATAAAATTAGAAACTTATTTGATTATTATACCATCTACTTCATTTCCTCTACTTAATGCCTCATGCATAGGCATTTGAAGCATAACTGGAGAATATGTAGTCCAGTCTGAAAATATAAAGGATTATTATATTCTTTGAGAAAAGAAATAAGAGTTGAATCCTAAATTATTATCATGTAATTCAAAACATTAGGGAGTGCATCAATTATTCAGCAATCACAAAAGGCATCCTCATGAAAAACCCTTGACTAAAGTACTTCTTAGCATGACACTATGATCACCTAGTTGTCCTAGCCCTCGCAAGTGATATGGGAATGTTTCACCTATAAGGTCACCAAAATAGCAGATATATCTACTCATACATTATCTTTAGAATCCATAACTTGTAATACAAGCAATTTTCTCAAAGCAGTAAGCTATATTTTACCACACGAGTCCCCTTCCACACTTCGTTCATCAGAAACCTGGTAAGAAAATTTTAGCTATATCAGTTAAATGTATAGGATAAAAATTTCTTAACTAAGAATTAGCATCTGAATTTAATATCTTATAGCTGATTATCAGAATAAAAGCTAGATTTCACCGTAGTGACAAAAAACCAAGAAGAAATAGCATAAATTTGTCCAGGTTCCGTTAGTTACAAGCTAACACTTATATCTAGCTTATAAACAAAGTATTTACCGCTGCCACTTCGTCTCTGTCTGATGCCATGTCTGAAGAACCTAGTATGGAAATATGCAATTACTCTACGGTCTGAGATTATGGTTAATTGTATTACTTCATAAATTCTCGGAATGGTGATATCATTATCCTTACACATAATTGGAGCATCGCTATCCAAAGTTGTGTGCAATCCGCGTCCGTTTAACCCGATTAAACTAAGACATTTTTCATGCACTGGGTTTTTCAGATTTACACACAAAGCACCACCCCCGGTTTTCATTAAATTTTGTCGTTCAGTTGCCAAGATTTTCTTCGTTGCTAATTTAATACAATCATACTTAGCACGAAGCTTCTTCCAACACCTCACATTACCTACCTGGGCACTAAATCTTGAGCAAATAACTTTCCATGTCTCCTCCTATCATATACACGACAAACATTTACAAGCACTTTCTCATTAACATAAATATCAGCAAGAGCAATCCAACTAAACATACCTTCTGCTTCCAAGTGATTGCATCGTTTTTTTTTATTCTCTAGAATGCTTTTATTTTCCTCTATCAAATTTAATAGGGTCAACTGCTCATCAGTTGTAAATTACAACTTATTTTACTATGCATATCAGTTCAAAAAATATATTTTAGGTCTTTTTAAAAGCTATCAAACCTTAAAAATAAACGGGCTACGCGGTTTTACAGTATTACGATGCGATGTTTTTCAAACTAACCTCACGGCAACGGGTATGAAAATTATTGTCATTCAAAGCATCTAATATTTAAAGTGGTATATAAGTAAACAGGACTCTAAAAAGTTTTATAATACACTCCTTATACTTAAACACCACTTTAGTTGAAAGGTAGATTTGAGAATACATTATAATATAATTTAAAAAATAGTTCATGAAATTATATATTTACTTATTCTTATACCTTTTCACCAACCTTGAAAATTTTTCTAAAGTGCATTTTATTTACTCGTAAACATTAAAATGCACATATTGGGCCAGATACCTACCCCTCTAATAATCCAAATTCAGCAACAAATGAAAAGTTTTTTTGATGCCTCAATAACTAACACTACTATTATATCATCAATGAGTGAATTTGAGATTATTGTGGGGTTTTACTGTATGTATTACAGAAAATTACATTATATTAATCACCAGAGAATCTAAAAATCTCTAAGGGTGCTTATGCAGATGCTAAAGCATTACTGATGTAGGCAGAAGAAATATGTGCGCCCCTGAATCTTATGCACCCGACGATACTTGTTAAATGGTTCTGCGTAGGCCCGACCGATGCTCAGGTCGAGTAAAGCAGGTAGTAATTTATTTATTTACATGTTACGCCGCAGTTAGACAGAAGTCTGGTGGCGTTTCACTGTAGCGTTTATATATCCATTAATTAAACAATAATGATTTAGTTAAAATTTAAGGTCATGTCACCATACAATAATTAACTATATGCTATATAACGGAATGAATTAAAAATTACAATAATGAAAACGAAACATTAACCTCCATTACATATCATTAAATTATCATCAAGATTTTTCAGGGTTCCTGGTAGGCCTTTGCAGGGATGTTACGGAGGTGATGGTCTTCCGAAGGCGGGGTCTGAGATAAATCGGAGTCGTGCGTCTCAGAATCCAATTTCAACAATGTAAAATTAACAGAAAAAAATTTTTATTTGGAAAAAATAAGAAAAAGACAAACTTTTACTGTCATATAAAGTAATAAAATTATAAAAACAAAAAAGCGGTCCCTGGTTGATATCCCGGTGGGGGCCCACGAACGAAATGACCTAAGCTGCCGAAGCACTTTTAACAATACCAATACTATTGTAAAAACTACAACGGTTTCATTTGTAAAACAAAATTAAAAACGTTAATATTTTAAATGGGTAAATTATGAAGAAAGTTTTCTCGGGATACAAGCCGGGTCGTCTGGCGGATCGTCTCCAACGTTTCGGCTTCACACTGCGAAGCCATCTTCAGGAATGTCGAGTCCGTTAGTCTCTCCTTACAGGATACTTGTTTTCAGGAGGTGTCATCACAAAAAGGCTCTAAAAATCTCAGGGATGTCGAGTCCGTAAATTGTGCGTCCTATATATAGGTCGCCCATGGTCACCTTCCACTTTTCAAGTGCCTGCTGCATCCTGATTGGTCGCTGCTCGTTGTTCGGCGATTCTCTGCAGAGTCCCATTCCAGGTTTTGCTCAGTGTGTACCCCTCCTCACGATTCATATTGTTGAGATTTAATCTTATCTCAATTGATTCTTTCGTTAATCTATCCCATTATCCCGTCCCTCTCGCCAGGATTTTGGCGTCCTCAAATTTGATTTGGTGGTTCTCGTTAATGGAGTGTTCCGCCACTGCCGATTTCGAGGGATGCCGTAAACGGATACAGCGGGAGTGTTCATCCAAACGAGTCCGGATTGCCCTTCCTGTTTCTCCTATGCAGGCCTTGCCGCACTCGCATGGTACGCTGTATATCCCTGGGGTCCTTAGTCCTAGGGAGTCCTTCAGCTTGGAGAACATAGGCCCAATCTTTTTATGCGGTTTATGTACCGTCCTGATGTTGTAACGGTTCAAGATTCTGCTGATTTTGCCTGAAGTTCCTGCAACATAAGGTAGAACGGCTGTTGCGAGCGGTTTTTCTCTCTCAGGCAGCCCGTGTCAATGTCCTTCCTACGGAAGCCGTTCCTCGTTAGTGTTCTCCTTAGGCATTCCTTTTCCTTAGGAAGGTTTTCCGCGTCCGAGATGGTGTGTGTGAACTACCGTATTTAACACGCCTTTTATCTGCGTCGGACGGTGGTGGCTGTCCGGATTAAGGTAGCGGTCCGTATGTGTCGGTTTCCGATAATCGCTGTGTCCCAAGGAACCGTCTGACTTTCGTTGTAGCTTGAATGTTAGGATGCTGGTTGTTTAGGTGGTCCAAAAAATTATTTAGTAAACCCCTTCCATGTGGCCAGATGACAAACGTGTCATCCACGTACCTGAAGAAACATTTTGGTTTCCATGGAGCGCTGTTGAGGGCTTTCTCCTCAAAGTCCTCCATAAACAAGTTGGCGACTGCTGGTGATAGAGGGGATCCCATTGGTACTCCTTCCACCTGTTCATAAGTTTTCCCTATTTCAAACAACTTCGTCCATTCTTCAAGGAACCGTGTTTGCAGTAATTTGAGAACATCCTCAACATCCTCTGTTGAAACCTTCGTGAAGAGGGAAACGACATCGAATCTGATCGACCATGATGTCCTTGGGGTCCAGCCGGAAGCTGCTGAGCATCTTCACGAGTTCCTAACGTGGTGATCACAGCGTCCGATGTATAGCGCCAGCAGCTAGATTAAGAAGGTGTTATGGGTAAATTGTATTTTACAAGCAGTAACTTAGCAGCTTTGTCGCCATTGGTAGCGAGCATGAGCGAGTCGCTAGTGACTGTGGTAGCGAGAAAGGAGGAGAGATTTGCTAGATGTAGAGAGCAGCAAAGACACGGGCGATGAGAAACAAGCAGTAGGAAGCATTGCGTTTCTTCACCCGACCAAAGTGGGTACTCCAAAGAGCTCTGAATGCCGAGCGCCTCACAGCGGTCTGAAGAGCCAGTTTTTGCGGTCAGAAGTATATATATCGAACTTTTACCTACGTACCCAAAACTTCGCTGGTATAGATGGTAAAAGTCCAATTCAATCGAAAATTAACCATTTTTATAGAGAATTAGTCCTTCAAAAACAGGTGACAAAGGTGAGTCGAATTTCTCAGTAATTTTGCCCCATGTTCTCTCATAAAATTTCACCATTGGAATTGCTTCATTGCAACGAAAGTTATTCAAGAAAATTTGTCTATTGTCTTTTTAAAGCTTATAACAATTTTTCACCCTAATTACCCTTAAATTTGTCAAAAGAAGAGTATTTTCCTGGATGCCTATTAATTCCCGATTAATTAAAAAGATGTCGACTTAAAACCACCATCTAACAACGCGTTCTCGCATATTACAATAAATTTGAACATCTATTGGTAGTAGTAGCCACAGCTACGGCAGCTGCAATTGACGCTTAAACGTCTATGGAGGTGGTCTATAAATAATGGCTTTCGTGAGCCAAAGCTCATGCTCGGCAATTGTTCTTTAAAATTTGTGGAATCCGTCCGCTTCCTGGGAATGTACTTGGATCGACGACTTAATTGGAAGACACATATAAGACATCTGAAACTGAAAGCTAATGCAGGAATGAATATTCTTAAAGTAATTGCTAACAGATCCTGGGGTGCAGATCGAACATCTATGCTGCTACTCTACAGATCATTGATTCGATCAAAGCTGGACTATGGGTGTTTTATCTATGGTGGTACAAGACCATCCTTTTTACGACCTCTGACATCTTTGCATAATGCTTGTCTACGACTTGCAACTGGTGCTTTCCGGACTAGCCCTGTTGTTAGCATCTATAGTGATGCTGGTGAGCCACCATTAGAGATCAGGCGAAACATCCTGATGTGCAACTATGTCAGCAAAATTTTAGCCCTACCGACACACCCAAGTTTTAAATCTGTTTTTAACCATAATTTATTGAACGTTTTTAATAGAAGACCTCGTGCAATACAACCTCTTGCTGTACGAGTCCACAGATTTTTAGAAAACAAAGACATAGTGCTTCCCAACATCATGCGAGCATGCCCATTCAGTTTACCACCTTGGAAGCTGTCCAGGCCTGATGTCTCAATTCGGTTGGCTGCTCAATCAAGGGCCACCTTGCTTCCTGATGAACTGTGGTCCAGATCCTTATTGGCATTGCAGGGTGTGCAAGTGCATTCATTGGCTCAGGTCTTTCACATAGGGCCAAGCTACACCCAATATGCAGTGTATTTGTAGCATAACTAATGGCCATCAAGCTTGCCCTAGAATTCTTCCAGGATCAAGAGCTACCCACTCTCATCGGTTCTGACTCAATGGGTTCACTGAAAGCCATCATCTGCTATAAACCTGCACACCCACTTGTCCAGGAAGTGCAATATCTGTGTAGTAGACTTAGTGAGAGAGGAGTCCAAGTAAAATTTCTTTGGATTCCTGGACATATGAACATAGCAGGAAATGAGGCAGCAGACAGGGTAGCAAAACAAGCCACAAGAAAGCCTACAATAGATTTTGAAGCCGTGTCCTCAGGAGATCTGAAGTCCCAACTCAAAAGTATTGCCCTCAAGAACTGGGAAGAGCAATGGTCTTCACTAACTGGGAATAAGTTACGTACAATCAAGGAAACCGTTAAACCTTGGGGGCTCTTCTGTCAGAATGGTTAGGAGGGAGGAAGTAGTTTTAACACGATTAAGAATTGGACATAATGCACTAACGCACTCATACCTTTTTACTTCTCTTCTCCCCGTATACCTCCCCACTGTGACAAGTGTAACACTCAACTCTCCAAATGTCACATCCTTACTGAGTGCAGGATCTATTCTAGCGAACAGGAGAGATATTTGGGAGCGAGCATACTGAAAGATATTATTGGAGATGATCATGGCAAGATTGACAAAGTTATGTATTTTATGAAGGAGATCGGACTCTTCCAAAGAACATAAATATGGTTTTATTCTCTTTTCCCCCCTTTTTTATTTATTTTATTTATATTTTATTCATATTATGACTAACCTTCAACATTGGTGCTAGTAATACTCATTGTTCTTTTTGGTGTAGAAATTAAATGATGGAAATTTACCACTACTTTTAATAGACAGTATGCTGCAAAGGTGCAAAATGACCTCAGCTGTCGAGGCACCTTATAAAATTAATACTACTACTTGAATATCTATTCCCTATAATATATGAAAAAATCAGCTGCTTTTATCCGCTTTTCTGTTCGCTATTTGACGATTTGTGACATCACTCAGCCGACGGCTGTGTGCCAGATAGGTGGTTGCCGATACAAGCAATGAGATTTCAGCTCATTTTCAATTTGACCATTCTTTTTTTAGATTAACATAAAAATCATTTCTTTCACTTATCCCTTAAGCAAAACAGGCTTGAATTTTGTTGCTAATATATTGTTTAATGGTTTCACATACCCGAAAAATGAAGAAACAAGACACAAATACATAAAAAGGAACGATAGAAATTCGCAAGTATTTTCTCTCCTATTACTTGACATCAAAAATAAAAAATATCCACCCATGCATTCACTTTATCATCTAAACATTCACCCACAGTTGAATGTTTAAATATTTATTAGAGTGTTTTCTTGGTTCTCGAAACTTTCATTTAAACCATTATCATTACTGGTTTGGGACGAAGGAGAGGGCAGGAGGAGAAATGAAACCGGTAAACAAGAAAAGACATCCAAGCCCCACATGGAGTGGGACTTGGATTTTCTTGTTTTTAACAATAAATACAACCACCGAAATAAGTTAAAATGTTTGTGCTAAACATACATAACCTTTCCCGCCATTAGCAAATGCACAAAATTAACGGACCTTTCTTGTGCACGTCGGAAAAGTCGTAAACGATAAATCAGCTGTTCGCTTTTATTACAAAACTTTCGAAAAATATATTACGCTAAGGAACGGGGGAAAACTGTTTTCTTCTCAGGTATTGCTTTTCCTTGGAGGCTTTAATAACTGCCGAGAATGTTTTCGTCCATGGAATGCAGGTGTCGCAGCTCATTTTTCCTCTGGACCATTTCTTGTGTCACGTCTTCGAAAGGATTGATGATTCGATGTAGCAACGCGCGGCAACACGACTACGAGTTTAAGAACACGAATTTTCCTCGCTTGTATCGCTCTAAAATTCTCCTACGTTTTCCTTATGTGCACAATTTGCTCCTTCCTTTGATAAATGGTTCATTTAAAAAAATGATTCACGATCGCGCGTTAGCATAATGGAATTTGAAATACACCTCTCACTGTCATCAAGTTGATCTGATCGGGGTTCGTGGAACGCCATTACTTTTACGGCCATCTTGAGGTGAACTGAAAATGCCAACATTGGTGGTGAATTCTAAGCTTTTTTTGTGGAAAACACTAAGTTTAGTTTAATTCATTAACCTTTCTCTGCTTGTAGATGGTGCTTCAAATCCGTTACTTTGATAAAAAAAACTGTACTAAAACCGAAAAATATCCGTACGTGAAGCTATCCTCCAATATTAGACTGATATTGCTTTCCGAAAAAATATTATCACTAGGATGGTTGATTATCATTAATAAAATGAAACATCTGTGACAATAAGGAAAAATATAACTTCATCAATGAATACGAGAATACTGCACGTACTTTCTCAAGGAGTTAAAGTAACTCTGTGACAATCGAGGAACACTTCGACATCTAATGCGGTTCTTCAATAACATGTTAACACGATAACGTGTATATCCATAGTAATTGATATATAGCTTAGAAATAGTAAGATGTGATACATCTCGGTCGTTTGAATAAACTTCTTGTAAAAGAAGTACCACATCAAGTTATTTCAATGATGGATTTCACGATATCAATGCCGCTGTTGTGTAGAGAACTTCTTAATTTAGAGCAGTTCATCCCTAATATGAGGTAGAAATTGTGCTGCAGAGGTCGGTAAAGGAAAACATCGATCTAAGGTCGTTATCTCCGATGATATTTCCAGTGAGTGATTTCTAGCTTTGGATCTCAATACGTACTCGTTTTCCCGGATATTTATTGAAGGAAAAAACGTCGGCGCGATGCCCGCTTCTAAAATGAAAGTTTTTGGCC
This sequence comes from Ladona fulva, assembly GCA_000376725.2. NCBI lineage: Eukaryota > Metazoa > Arthropoda > Insecta > Odonata > Libellulidae > Ladona > Ladona fulva. The sequence goes on along the minus strand of KZ308646.1, from coordinate 622,701 downwards.
TGGTATTGTGAATTATACTTAAAATGGACTTAAATTAATGCTCACTTTAAAGCCCGGTATTATAATGGTTTGTCAGAGATAACGTGAAAATTATAGTTAATACCCATACTAATCTACCATATATAAATAGGATATTGATTATTATCTTCACGTTAAACCTGAAAAACCATTATGAATCCAGGTCTTAAAGTGTAGATTAGCTAAAACCCATTATCAGTATACATAATAATAACGTGCCTTAATGTTTTTTGTTGTCGGATTATCCGTTTACTGGAATGGCTTTTGAAAACTGGCTACACAACTTTTACCACGAGCTCTAACTACAATTGACTCGTGACAAACTCTGAAACTAATGTAACTGAATACGTGAGGAACGTTAGGTTCTCAAGAACGCACAACTGTACTGTGAAACCCGAGTGAATGTGGTTGTCTTCATTTTTTGTACATACTTATCACGTTACTTTCTTATCCCTCTTTACTTATCACTCTTTCGCCCTGCCTTCACACTGTAATCAATAGAATTGTGTGTAAATAGAAGTTCAAAGTGACTGAAAATCCAAGGGCTTACATGTGTATGTACATACTAAATGACCCAACAGCTTTGCAGTAATATAATTTTGATCGGGATGTGGGTATTTTTCGTTTAAGAAAGCAACAAGTGTACGATAGAGTTTGGTGTAGATAGAGATCTAGGTTAGATCTTGTGATACAGTGATAAAGAAGCAGTCATTTTAGGAAAACATCAATTATTACTTGCATTTCCTAACTCTGATGGACGCATTCAATTCTCACATTCTGTCAGAGAGAATTCTAGGTAATTTGTGAATGGATCATAGCCTCCGTACTACTTCGTTGGTACAACTTGAAAGGCTGCTAAAACAAGATATATACACGTAATTAAAAGGTAATGTAGGGCTTGATGATTCTCAAAAATAATTTTAAAATCCCCTTGATAATTCGTTAAAGTTCTTTAAAATTAATTATTAACTGAACGTTAAAGTACGTGTATTTTGAAAACTGCATACTCCCACGTCATCTGTCAGTTAGCGGAGAACGTATCACATATAAAATGTTACCTATTTTAGGAAAATTTCATCGCCATATTCTAGATTTAAATATAAAGCAAATTTCACTTATTTGTGAAAATAAAATTATTTGTGAATGTATTTGATTGAAAGAACTAACTAAAAATTAACAACAGAAACAACAATAGAATCGTCTAAACTCTAGGTCTTCTGGTCTAACATTGTAGAACGCCACCTCAAAAAAATTGAAACTTAATTCGATTTTCCACAAAAGTTATTGAATACGACCGGTTTCAACCGTGACGGTCATCCTCCGGATGCCGTTATGGTCGAAATCTTAGTATTTAATACATTCTGAGGAAAATACGAAATATGCATCAATTTTTTAGGAATAGAATCGTCCTTTACCCACTAAGTTACGAGAAATACTTCATGAAAGGCTCCTTTACGTTAAACACGGTCTTGATATTTTTTAAACAAGCAGTTAATTTACAGTTATACCTTTCCCGACCTGGTTAATTGTCTACGTATATTATTATCCTGTCTTCCTATAGATGTACAACGTTGGATTTCCGTGCTGTGAACGGAAAAAGGTCCGTAGTTCAGGCGCCTGGACGCATGTAGGTCTCATGTATTTTTTTTCCTGCTAAATATCTTTTTGCCATTACAACCGATCTGATCCCAATGACCTTGCCCAATTCCCAGAAGCGATATTTGACGATTTGTGTGTGTTATAGAATCTGAAGAGATGTGTTGAGTTTCAGCTCTGCGGTCATGGTGGCGAAATACAAACTTTAAGATTGCAGTTTGAATACAATAATCAATAATCTACGAGTAACCTTGCCGATGAATTTTTGGCTTACATAGATTTTTTCGCTTCTGCTCGAACTCTGCTAGCGATTTAAAAGTCGGCGCAGTAAAGCTTTGGAAGGCGCGCGTAAGAAGTTAAAAATGGCGAAAACATTAGATTCAGTCCATTCTTGCTTATTGAAGGAGGGATAATGGCAGTTTAGTCGATACTAGATTATTGTCCTTTCAGTTGGTTGATTCTCAATTCTGAAACTATAAATTAATATTGCTCGTCTCGAGCTGAAATTACATTCATCACTTGATTTGTTTAAGCATTGAAAATACATGATGAACTTCTCGTTCTGTCATGTAATTATTGTAATTTTCAACTTTCAACCTTTTACTATCTCTTTTATTACCTACTTAAATTTCTTCTTTTTCTAATGGTTTTGTTACTATTGCATTTTCTTTTATTCCGTATAATTTCATTTTATTTGTATTATTGCAATGAGTCACCCGAAAGAGAAGCGATTTAGTGTAAATTGATCAATAAATAATTATTGAAACTAAATAAATAATTTATAATTTATTATTGTACCTAAATGTATGAAAAATCCGCAGAAAATCCGACCTATCGACTTAATTTCTCAGTCTCCTATTTAAGAGCCGAGAGTTGAATACGAGAAGTTTGAATCGAAGACGCGCCAGCCGAAATTGTGAATTCGTTCTGTTGAAACTCTCAGCCTCCCCATTCTTGTTAACGAGGAGCCAATCATTGGCAGGCGTACATTTTCGATTCCATTTGCGATTCGTATTTAAGAGGACCACGTCTTCGTACCACGCATGTTTCTTTTCCTTCTTCTTTTATCTCCTACCGATCCAGGTGTGCCTCCAGATGAGCCGTCTCGTCATCAATCTTCTTCCCCACCATCACTCCTTCCCTTACTTGTGAAACTACAGAAATCGCAACACCCGAAAAAGGAAACCGGTTTCATTTCTCCTCCTGCCCTCTCCTTCGTCCCCAATTTCGCCGTAAGGGGAATTGCACAAGAGAGAGCAATCATCCCTCCAAATACAGTCGATTCAACTCGTAATTTTTGGTATAAGACGGAGGGGGAGAAGCGGTGATTTCACCAGTTGCGGGCGACTATCGTCCACTACGAAATGTGCGCAGCGGATAAGAATTGTTGTTGACTAACTTCAGAAAGCATATAATTTGGAAATAATCGAAGAGTAAACTTAAACGCGCGTTGTGGAATTTAATTTAGTTGCTTCTTTTAAAGATTAAAAGAAACTTAAAAAACAGTTCTGAGAAGAATTCGATAACTATTTTAATAGCTAAACCACAGGTTCAAGCACAGAAGAATACTACGTAAAAATGAAAGGGTTAGGCGTTTTAGTCAACGCGAATTCTGGTGATACACGCGTTCGAACAAACGTTGCCTTTGTTAATTTAACGTATACGTTACGTCAAGTAAAGTGATTAATAGAAACTATATTCAAAATGAAAGAGATTTCTTTTGTTTTTCGGTGTGACGTTTAGGGGAAAGAATTCAGGAGAGGATTCATGCATTGGACTCTGATCACTATTGATAAGTCACAATTTTTGTGTAATAACGCGCTTTGGAATTACTATGTACAACCTATTTCTTTACTTCGTAGTCTCACAGGTTGTGCGTGTTTTCCTGCTGTGGGCATTTCTCTATTTCATTTATTTATTTAAATGTATCAAATGACTACAGAGGGGCGACAGGCCAGGTGGTAATCATTATTGAAGGGAAAATAAAACTTTCTGCCTGGTATTCACCCTAGTAGGGAGGAAAACCTACCCAAAACCCTCCCGAAGGCAGTATGCCACACTATTCCTTTACGAAATCTGAACAATCTGTTTACGATTTCAATAATAAAATCAATTCATATGTATTCCTAAGGTTTTTCATTTGCTCAGATTCGTATTTTTTCTCAATTCTGTTTTTGAATGAGTCAATTTTTGGAATACGGCAACAATGGCAATGGATTACATAGGAGTATGTTGTTTCAAGTTCGACGTAATGAAGATGGTAATTAGCATTTGTCACCAGATCCGGTACTATAATTTACATTACATTTAAGAAAAACGCCTATCGACACGTGGAAGGGGTTGTGGCCACATTTATTATTAACATAGTACATTATTCGCGGAGAAACGACTCTAAAATGATACGTTTCCGTATTTTACGCTCGTTTTTGAGTGGAAAATAGTATCAGGGGTGTTTCACAATACTACTACGTCTTCTGTAGAGTTGAAACAACTCTAGGTTAACTTAATAACTTTGATCTAGTCTGTAATATCCTGTGTCCGAAGGACTCCCAACCTGCGAGTGAGGGCACTTAAGTAAAGCTTGCTCTTTCTTCTGTCTTAATACCCTTTATTCCTTTTGACATACTAGGCACACTGGTAAAATTTATTCGCTGCATTTTCAAGCGGTCCTTTAAAATGAAATTCCTTTTAGTCAATACGAATCCCGATGAAATACATGAAAAACAACTATTTAAACAAACGTTGACTTCGGTAATTAATAGTAACACTCATAAAAACGATCAATTATATCGATAGAAATGCACAAAATATTCACTTGAATACTCGATATTATAGAAACTAATGATACAACAGACTTCATAACTACTAGTTTTCCATGGCTGCAACTTCATTCGAGTTTTTAAATGAGTTGACTGAATGGTAGATAATAAATAGTAGTAAAGCGATGAGATACGCATGGTTCACTTTAGATGAAGAAATTGAAAGAGAAAAAGTCTGCCGCAGCTGGGAACCAGGGTCTCCCACTTTCCAGGACTTCTCCGCGATACACCGAGTCCCATCATAGCCCACAAAATTGAAGGAGGGATCGTTCTGTCGTGGTAGCTTAGAGGATGGAGCACCCGCCCGGAAAGTGGGAGACCCGGGTTCGATTCCCGGTTGCGGTTTAGTGTTTCTTATACTCAAACCTGCGTTAAATCATAGCCAGCTAATTGAAAAAAAGCCCTTTATAATTACAGTAATCAACCAGTCACAGTATTGATTAGAAATACTTCTACACAATTAGGCCAATACTACAGATGATACTACATTTAAAAGACGGCAAAGTCTTATTAAATAAATTCTGATTGAAAGCCGTGACGGAAATGAAATTTATCTACGCCGATGAAGCATGTATGAGGAAATTTCGGAAAGGAATTTCTAACCAAGATCTTTCATTTGCGTCCCAGACTCGAGCCTTTGCGCTCCAAGTTATTCTATTCCCTTCCCATGAATTTCAATTCGTCACGAAGTACATTTGCATGCTCAAATGAGTGATTGAGGAAAATATGGGTAGCATATGGTAAGCATCTCTTATAAATAGACATAGGCGTTAGGGTAACTATTATTTCATCGCTGTGTATATATCTTATTTCTTATTCAAATCTTACCACCATTCCGAAGTAAAACTTTTCAACATACGTAGTATCACAAAAATTACTTCGCCGCTAAATGCTGCACTGGTTCGCGCACTTAACAATAAGGCGATTCTGATGACTATTGAGCGCTTTAATCCGACCGAAGGGGTCCGGGTGCATATACTAACTTGTCCCTCTTCCCTGAAGTGATATTTATAAAATTTCTTCGACGACTGAGGTCATTTCGCTCGAAACCCGATGGGGAGGTCCCACTGGAAATGTAACCCAGGGCTTTCACCGCGACGAACGCGATAACAGTTTGGCTATCCTGAAGCTTTCTGCTTCCGCAGGCGATATAAGTACTATTTCAAAAAATATTGGACGTATCAAATATTCTTAAGACATTGTTTGCCATCTGTAAAAATAAATGTACCCTCTGAAATTAGGGCCCTATTAAACTCGGGGCCCTGCAAATACGACACTGGAGAGAGAAAAAGAAAGGAAAATTTTCATAAACTACTTCTATTCCAATTATATGGCAGAGCTTTAAAATGTGGTAATAACCACAGCTAAGGAAAGTAATACAACTTTCAGAAATGATAATGCTTTGAAAAATTGAGCGTACAATATACGAGGGCTGTGTGATAAGTACATGTGTTAGGCAAGAAAACGCATTTTTTTAACTTCTTTTAAATTTATTTCTCAATATAGTCTCCTTTCAACTCAATACATTTAGTCTAGCGATGTTCTAACTTTTACAAGCCATCCAAAAAATACGTTTTGTCGAACTCTGCAAAATAGGCTTCTGTTGTGGCGATCACTTCCTTGTTTGACGTGAATCGCTTTCCCCCAAGCCATTTTTTCATGTCTGCAAACAAAAGAAATCTAATGGTGGCAAAATCTGGAGAATAGGGTGGATGAGCTATCAATTCGTACCGTAATTCGACCAGTTCTGTTGTGGTGATTGCAAATGAGTGAGCTGGTGCGTTGTCATGATGGAAGAGCACTTTTTTCTTCGCCAAATGGGGACGTTTTTTCCTCAGTTCAGCATCGAATCGGTCCAATAAATCAGCATAGTACTGCCCCGTGATAGTCCTTCCCTTCCCCAAATAGTCGATAAAGTTGATGCCTCCCGAATCCCAAAAAACGGTGGCCATGACTTTTCCGGCCGATGGAACCGTTTTCGCCTTCTTTGGAGCAGGTTCGCCGGGTGAAATCCACTGTTTTGACTCTTCTTTCATTTCAGGCGTGTAGTAATGGATTCATGTTTCGTCAACAGTCACGAAACGCCGTAAAAACTCTTATAAACATGTCCAAACAGTGCTCAGAAGATGTCATGAGATTCCGTTTAGGTTGTTCAATAAGTTTTTTCGTTCGATAAGAAAAACACGATTTAATGGTTTGAAATACCTTTTATTATTGAATATAATCTCCCTGAACTTCAATACACTTGTTCCAGTGATCTTCTAATCCTGAAGTGAGAATCCGGAAGACTGTCGAAATACGCTTCCACGGCTTCTATTTCCTCTTCATTCGATGAAAATCGTTTTCTACTCATGAATTTTTTGAGATGTGAGAATAGCCAGAAGTCAGAGGGAGCTAAATTGAAGAAATGAAAATTTTAATTAGTAACAAAATATTTCATTTATCAAGATATGGTAGCAGGATCGCTTAAAAAGATGCCGATGACGAATGTACTGACCGTTTTTAATCCATAAGAATTAGCGAAAACTTAAAATTTTTTGCAGCTATTTCTGTTGAGACAGTATCAGGCATTCAGAGGTATTTTTCCTATTGCCGCGGAAATGGTGTGAAAATCTGGGAAAAACATTCGAGCCCACCCTGCCTCAACTCAACAAGTCACAAATATTCATCATCGGAGTTGTTTGCTTTTCTAATGAAAGAGAAGCGGACTAATTGCTCTAACTACATGACCAGACAACGCTAGCGGAAATTGGTACTTAGGACTGTTGCAGGACATAGGTTTTCTAATTGAAGAGATTGAGGAAGCTAACTGTTGAAATTGACTATTAATGACAACTAGATTGCAAGTAATCGATAAAATTTACTCACTTTTTCTTTTCAACGGCCTTGCGTATACAAAAACATAACATTGTTATTTATTCCAGTTAGATTCGGAAAGTAAAGGCGATTTCCATAGAAACCCTTTCAGTTCGTTGATTGAGAAGTATTTTTCTAATCTCTCTTCAACATAGTTCCATTGCACAAAGATGCATTATATATATCATTCAAAGATCTTCGTATTTTTTAAAAGGAAATGTTTCACAATATCACATACAGTAACATCTGCAATGCTCATATTTATACACTAGGTCAGGCCTGCACAAATGCGGCTATGAATCGCCCTGCGGCCTGCAATGGGTGTAGCAAGTATTACTCATTCGCAAAAGATTGAGAAGTAATTTGTAAATGAAAATCTGTATTTGAAAGTTGAGAACGAAAAACGGAAGCATATGGAAGACTTTCGACAGTGAAGGCCCCTCATTCAATAATTCCATTCCAAACAATGAAAATTTTGCCATTCAATGAAATTAATTTTATCTAGCGTAATTTGGTGGAATTCCATATCATCAATACAGAAATAAATGCTAATCACTTGTATTTTGTGAATCTGTACAAGTGCTTAGCATTTTATTCTACGTCGAAAATTTAATAAATCAAATAAATTATATTCGCGATTTCATGTTTAAACATTTTTATAGCTCGTGAAGAAAACGTTAGTTTGCTCAAGAGTCTAATCATCCCGCATGGGCTTGTCATATCCATGCGAGTGAAATAACACGCCTACTCCGAATAGCGAGACTGCTATACTGTCTACTATCTGATTTTTAATTATGTGTCCCTGGAATTTTTAAATCTATTGCTAGCTTAGTACACAACACTCATGAACAATTTTTACACCAATGTAAAGTATTCTAAAGGTAGCTATATTCTTTCCCTGGGATATTTTTGTTGATGACAACGAGGAACTAAATTCAGAGTGAAGGAATATTTAAACCAACGAACCCAAAAACGGCACTTTTTGCGAATGTAGACTTTTTCGCGATGTATAAAAATCAATTGCAAGGAAACGGCACAACTTACGGCAACTCTATTTCATCCAGAGGTGCAGGAGAGACATGTCAGTCTATCCTGAGGCAGTTTCCTCACCGCATCGGCACAGCTCTACAATACGTCTATCTCTGTGAGAATATAGGAATAGCAAACAAATCACCTTTACGGATAATTACTCCCAATTTCACGTACATAGTTTCAAATATTTTCATAAAATACATCGTATTTACATGTTATCCTTTATTAGTATCAATCTCGGTTGAATCTCTCCGAATCTACATTTCCACAGAAGTAGATCACCTGTAACTAGCTATACGTAATAGCTGTTTCTCCTAAAATTCGTACATTGACTTCGCTTTCACATTACATTCCTCATATATATCATATTCTATACATCTTCCGTAGATTTTTCTTCCAATCTGCATTGATTTTGTCCTTCAGAGGAGACAAACTTGTAAGTAATGGGGAATAATTCATAAAAATAAGCATAAAAGGCAATTTCTGCGATCATTTTAAGCTTCACTAATCATTTGCTCTATACACAAATGTTATATTTCTAACATATTTAAGCAGATGTACTTCAGCTGCCACATTTCTCGGAGGAAATGCGGCAAAGAAAGGCAACCGGAAGAAAGTAACGTTCTGTAGCTATTATCTTCAAAAGAAAATGAGGAACTTTAAAAGCTAATCGGCCAAACCAAAGAAATATCCGACCGACCGAAAATCATCCGACCATAACATTTATCTACTGGTTTGATGAAAATGCTAAAAGAAATGTTCATATGATACGATTGCTTCCGCTTGATGACTATATATTCTTTTCAAATCATCAGAAATCTTTCGGGTGTGTTTCCCTATTCTCAAATGTTGAAATTAGCAATGGACAAGAGGAAAGATACGACAGAGCTCTGTAAAAACAAAGCCGTCGAAAATGTAAAAGTTGTACCAAACCTTTTAACGACGTCTATCAGTCATTCCCCGTTAATACCGCTGACTAATAATTACGATTCGCAACGTTAGTAGCAAAAGAAATAAAAACTTCACAATCAATCGCTTATGGATTTTACTACGTTGGTTTGACGGATATTTGCATATTAGGGATACGATATTTTAAGCCACGGGGCACGAAGCTCTCTACGGGAAACGCATTCGGCTGTTTTTCTTGTCGAATTTCCAACGGCGACTCTCCGTTATTATGCAGTTTGAAGGGATACTGTAATGCAAAATAAATAATTCGAGTAAATGAGATTTTGGAAGTAATTGGCTTTAGTGATACCAATGAAAATTTGTTGTGCGAACCTTTAATTGACGAGAAATGGAGGGATTTATCTACATGGCGAAGTAAAACAAATAATTAAATATTAGAATGGAATTTAGCATTCGCATTAGAAGAATTTGTATTTGGAAGAAAAATTCGCCACGCAAAAGAAGAAAAATAGGCGAAAATATTTTAAATGGAATTCCGTGCAAAATGTCTTTTTTTTGTGTAAACTTATTACTCAAACATGGCTGTGTCACTCGAAAATAAATGTTATTGACAACTTTATTGCATTTTATTTGTTTATTCATCATAATAGTTTATCAATTATAGCGTACTTAAAATGAAAATATTAATGAAAATGAAATATTTTTCCAGTTTTGTATTCTACTCCGTCATTGGAATAAATAATGAGAATTTGCTGTTATGTTATCAGCCGAATTACACATAGAAATAAGAAATGATACGATAATAGGAAATTTACCTGCATGGCGATAAGCAAGTATGGTTTGAAGTAATCTTTATGGCGACTGATAAAACTACGTCAATTCTGAAACTCAACAAATTCTGACCATTTTCTATTCGCTTACCAAAATAAATTCTGACTGGATAGCGAACATAATTTTATAAACTCAATATCTTTTCAAAATTGACAGATTTTGTTTAACCAAGAAAATAAGTTTCCCAGGCAACTGTATTGTCAACAGTACTGCCTGAAGGCTCCCGGATAGCCAAGTGGGCAACGCGTTCGACTTCGGCGAAAGCGGTCCCGGGTTCGATTCCCGGTGGGGGCCTACGTGCGAAATGACCTCAGATGTCGAAGCACTTTTAACAGTAATACTACTAGTACTGCCTGAAGGTTTTTTTCCCCCTTAAGGTAAAATCTGAGAAGCTCAAAAATGATAGTTTTTCTTACTTAAATTAAGGTTTTTTCTACGTCTCTTCTACAAATTTTCGTTCTTAATCCTCTATATTATTCACCTTCGCTGTTATCTGCCATTTTCCTCCCATTGTTGGCAAAATACTTCAGTCTTGGGTATTTTGATTGGGCAGTATACGGATCTATTTATGGATTGATGCACGAATAAATATGTTTACTCCATAACATTCCATAGGTTTTCATATCGTGTTAGGTCACATTCCTATTCTGGATAAAGGACACTACTCCTTGGGAGGAATTCGAATTCCGATCGCGTCACCATTCACCAAGAAGAAAGAAAAAAAACTGGCCGACAAAGGCCCATATCCTGTATAGCAACTGGAATGCGTAAAAAGCCGCTCTCAGCCACTGTCAAAACTTTCTGGACCTTCCCACGTGCTTTTGATGGAGCTGGAAAAAATACCACCCACGCTGCGATCGGCATGAGTTTGTTACCGTATCTCTTATCATAAAACTATACTTGTTCGGATCAGGGGCGGACTCGTAATATAGCGCATCAGGAGATGAAGACTTTTCAAGTACTCTCGATAATTTTAATGGCGCCCAGCGCATTCACAGGAATAAAAATAATGTAATTGATGATGTATTTACTAAATATAGGTCACGAAAAGAATCTTTCTCTTTTAATAAGGAGATAAATTTAGGATATCCCTAGGTTCGTATATTAGGCACGAACTTTTCTTCCTCTTACATTCACTTTTTGCAATCGTAAGAAATGCCATCGAGTTCAATGTATTTTCATCTACCTATCGAAACAATTGTTTGACGTGGTGTGTCAATGAATTTTTTTAGGGAACTAATTTCCATGAACTTTATAGCTAAGGCACTACGATAAATTCTAATTTTGGGGGAGTCTCGTTCTGATTTTTACTCTTTGGGCCTCCGATAATGCAAATTCGCTACTGCTTCGGATAAGAGCGACTCGGACGAATGACCTATCGGGATGTCATAAACAAAACACTAAGGCAATTAATGCGAAAAAATATAGATCCGATGTGGAATAAATATCAACATTGTTTGTGGTGCAGATAAAAACTTTGGGATGGACAGTTTCGTAAATGTCTTTCGAAAGCCACAATGAGTCTTAATGTCCAACAACTCTTTTCTGTTCTTCGTATGAAGACGAAACAAACCGACGAGCAGTTTCTTCTCTAAAAAAAAAACATTTTCGCCACTGAGGTAAAACGTTGTAGTATTTGGCACTCATTCTAACCTTAAGCCGAAGATTACAAACCCGAGGTGGAAAGTAGTTCAATCAGATATTTCTCCACTTCAAGAAACTTTTAAAAAACGAACTGCCAAACAAGAGCGATACTAAATCTTTGAAGTGTCGAACATTTTAATTTGTGGGTATGCGTAGAAGATCATCAAGCTTCAAACAACAAAAAAATTATGTGCAAGAATTCAGAGTAGTAAAGCCGGCCTAAGGTATTTTGGACCCCAGAAAAACCCTAATTTAGGCCCCCTCAAAATTCTGTTTCTTTTTCGAGTATTTGCTAGCATTTTTGAATTCGTTTGGAATATCTTAATTTCAGATTTAAAGAGGTTAAGTCATTTATATATATAATTGTCGTAAATAAGTAATGAAAACGGATTGATTGACGAAAAGTTAAAAACACATATACCAATACTTATGATTTTTTAATGTAAAAATTTTTTGATAAAATATTAAGTATTTAATAAATTCGTATGCAAATGATATTTAAGAAATCATTCAATTAAAAATATTATTGATATTAGATATTTGAAAGGACATGTATATTTGATATATTCAAGTACATATATTTGACACATGAGACATTTGAAGGACATATACGACATAATATCGAAATCTGGAATTGCCCCACTTGGTCCAGGACGACTGGCTGCTTAACTCTAAGCCAGGCCTGCACAACTTTCAAGAAGGGCATGGATAGAACGTGATCGAGAGCAGCAGATACAGAATCATGAGGCAACGAAACTTACTTTATACAATTTAAGAAATACATGTTTAAAGATTAAAACACCAACGTATAATTAATGTGATACGTTCATTTCAGTATCAAGCTTTGTAATTTACTCTCAAATGGGAGGTCAGAATCAATAAAAGGTCTTCTAAATGCTTTAATGTCTTTATTCTCAACTTTCGGTGTGAATGACAGCAAATTCTTGCAAGTAAGTGAGTGTTTTTTCCTATACGCAATGAGTGCCGCATTATCGTACGTTGCGCTGCTCTAACCCAACTTCCGGGACCTTCCCTCACGTTCCCAAAGAAAGAAGGGGAATGAAAAACCACCCACGCAGCGGGGACTTTGTCACCGCATTTTTTATCCTCCACTCATGCGAAGGAGGGAGAAAAAGGCGGGATAAAGCCTTCACTCGGCGACGACGCGAGTTTTTCAAAGAGATGCTCGGATCGTTGCCATGTGCCCTCACTGGCGTCGCTTCGTCTGCCCGCCGCAGAGATCATACAGAGCTGCTCTAGCGGCCTCCCTTCAGTCGCTTGGCGAGAGCCGTCAAGGCAGGTTGCGCGAGAGTCTTTGCTGCTTATCGTCCGGGGAAAGAGCGCCTTCGCGCCGACAACTCGCTCTTTCGCGTCCTTCACCAGTGAATTCGTGCTGTGACCCGCCGATCCGTCGCGAGACGAAGTTTCCACTGCCTCTCCTACGAATGGCAAGCGGGAATTTGCTGCGAGAGTCGTAATATCGCGTTTGCTCGGAGAAAATAACGCGCGAGTCGTGTGTGACCAGAGGTTGTGCCGCCGTGAAGTTGGGATACGAGCCCAATATTCGTTGTGCCCGGAGGGCAGGTCTCCCCGCAAGTTTTCCGGAAGTTGTTCCCAGAGAGTTTCCGAGTGCTTTTCATTTATCGCGAGGGAAAGTTCTCCTCGGCTTACGAAACTGTCGGCGGCCTTTTTTTCCGAGAGGATTTTGCGGGAGCAGATGAAAGTGCGATATTAGCGCTCCTTTTTTATATAATAGGCCGACCCTCGACTCGAAACTTGGGCGCTTTTGTTCCTGCGGTTATTGTGGTGCCCGTTCTTTTTTCGCCGGAAAAAAGTTTTGTTCCGTCATCGGAGGACGTCGGTGACTCATTCGCCGTCGCCTTTTTTCTCCTTCTTTCCAGCATCTATAAAGTTGGGTGATTGTTCTCGGAACGTCCGAGAGGTCCCTTTTGTTTCGGAGTGTTGTTCCGGAAGAGGAGCGGGGAAGGTAAACCTCTGAGGATTGCCGAAGTCGCGGAAGACCTTCAGAAGTTCAATCCGCCGCAGGTCCCGACTCAACAGCGCTGGAATCCCTCCTCGAAGCCGTTGTTTGTATCGGCTTGGGAAGTTCTTCGGCGAGCGGTTTAAAGCCCGCGCGATCCCCACCGCCTCCGGTGATATAACCGGTGTTCCGCCGACGATCCAGCTGGGAGAGCGGGTAACCTTAAAAACCGACCGGCGGAGGGGAAAGGAGTCGCCGACGCTCGAAGAAGGGCAGAACGTCTTGAGAAGAAAACTCTTCCCGTCGTAAGAAAACAGGAGAACGCAACAAAGTTTCTTTTCATCTTAAAACCCCGCACGAGGACCGCTTTATCCACCGAGAGCTCAGAAGGAGAGATCGCACGGCTTCAATTGTTTTTCACCGCCCGCCCAGCTTCCAGTTATTAAGAGGAATACGTCTAAGACGCCAGTCTCTCGATTGAGGACAAAGAAGTTGGGAGGGAGTGAGGAAATCATTGGAGAGGTAGGTCTTTTCAGAAGTTTTCTTCGCGAGGAATGTTTAGCCTCTATCGATTCCTTGAATGTTTGAAACCAGCCAAGTAGACCTTTCAGTTTGGTGATCACTTTCGCAAAATTTTGCCCGTCCTCTGCTACGAGATGTGCCTCTGACAATCTACTACCGCGCAGTTTTTTCTGTTTCGCGTACGCGATTCTTTCCATTTTCTCGCGGGAATATAAAGCATGCCGAGGCGGATGATCTCTACATACCTCCCTCGCTCGGATCCGAGAAATGCGGGTTCAAAACAAAGAGAAGGGATGTGGAATTCTTTCCCCAACAATCCCGTCAGTCTGTTTCACGTTGCTTGCATTCCGCGGGCCTTCAGATTTTATAACTTGCGCGATTCTTCTGCGATTTAATTGGTGTATAAGCCAATCGAAGCTGAAGTTGGAATATTTCAGCTCGTTGCCCCTCAGTTCACCCTAATAAACAAAATTCCGAAGTGTTTGAATCACAGTTTAGACAACGATCTGATAAATACGGGTAGGCCTCACACGCACGATGTTTTTTGTCAACTTCCAGCACTTTTGTAAACAAGCAACGATTCCATTGCAAGAGAGACAAACCGTAATCTCTTGCCTAACACCAAACTTGTTATGATGTATTATTATGACACGTAATGCATAGAAGTTTCGCATTGCATTTTGTAGCGTCTGATTTACGAATAGCGTAACGAATGAGAGTTTTTGATATATTAAAATGTTGGATAATTGGACGTTATACGTTGCATAAGTTGGATAATTCACCTGTAGTCTTGTTTACGTTGTCATTCATTCCAATATCAAATTGTGTCGTCACTTCCGTTATTCACACAGCGTTAGTCTCGCTTCGCGCCTCGTTGAAAGTGTAGAACACAATAGACCTTCATACGACAGCAAGTAGTTTTAGACGAAACCTTCCGCCCTGCATTCACGCTGTAAGCAATAGAATTGTGTGTAAATAGACGTTCAAAGTGACTGAAAATCCAAGGGCTTACATGTGTATGTATACACTAAATGACCCAACAGCTTTGCAGTAATGTAATTTTGATCAGGATGTGGGTATTTTTCGTTTAAGAAAGCAACAAGTGTACGATAGAGTTTGGTGTAGATAGAGATCTAGGTTAGATCTTGTGATACAGTGATAAAGAAGCAGTCATTTTAGGAAAATGTCAATTATTACTTGCATTTCCTAACTCTGATGGACACATTCAATTCTCACATTCTGTCAGAGAGAATTCTAGGTAATTTGTGAATGGATCATAACGTACTACTCCGTTGGTACAAGTTGACAAAGCTGCTAAAACAAGATATATACTCGTAATTAAAAGATAATGTAAGGCTTGATGATTCTCAAAAATAATTTTAAAATCCCCTTGATAATTCGTTAAAATTCTTTAAAATTAATTATTAACTGAAAAGTAAGTGTATTTTGAAAACTGCATACTCCCATGTCATCTGTCAGTTAGTGGAGAACGTATGTGGAAACTCGCTAGCCAATCTTACGTGCCTACGTCTAGCATCTGAATCATATGTCTGTACGCGTAGCGTTTCATATATTAAATTAAGATAATATTATGCTGTGAATACGAAGGTTTAAAGCTGAAGATACTCTTTAGATTCAAAACAGTTGAATTAAGATGTCCATTCCTGTGGAGGATAATGGAAGAAAAAGGAAATTAATTTAAGATTTTCCCCCTGCAAATTTACTCAAAAGAGATACTCCTTCACGTGCGCTTCAAATTCGACGTAATTCGTTACGGCAAGAAGGGAATAGGACTATTACGTTCTTCCTTTTTGAAAATGATTGCATATCTCACTCCCGACTAAATGAAAAAGCTTTATTTTCCCAAGTTAGATGTTTCAGTGTATATTATTCGGGATATCTGTGATAGAGTCTCATATATGATCCTTTCCACTGAAAGTGACATAACCTTACACGATTCTTATCAGGAACGCACTTGAGTCGTGGGAATATTTGACATTCTTATAGTCAAACACTGGAGGATGATGGAAAAGCTTCCTCGATCAATAGACGCTATATCACTCGATGGTCGTTCTCAGATCTGTTTATCTCCGATAAAACTTCGTGTCGAAGTTTCGCAACCGATATCTGAGACCACCACGACACGGGAGAAATCGTGCGGTTACTTCGCTGGTCTATCCGGGGAATGATTGAAAAGAGCGATTATCTCGGTTATTTAATATTATTTTTCATGATGAGCTAAGGTGATCTCTTCGCTCCATTTCTATTTGCTTTTATCCGTTAAAATGTTGGAATCTTACCAGATCGGGAACGTGCGAAGATGAAACCATCTATGGTGGGAGGAAATCGACCAAGAACCCAAGGAAAAATCAGATAGCAAGACCAACATTTTTACGTTTTTATCTGGTCATATACAAATCTCTATATTTTTCCTTTGATTCCTTTTCGCTTTCTTTCACTCAGGTTTCGTCTTGTGGCTCCTTCCTCAAAAACACTTCGCTGTAAGTTTTGTATTCGTTTCATTGACGTAACAAACCTGATACAAAGAAAAATGTGTTTCCAATGAATTTTTGATGAATAGTTTCATCAATTTTGGCTTAATTGCCGCTCTCTTAACGAAAATCAATCATAGATAGATAGATTAATGCTGTTCGGAACAAATTAAAACGCTTCTAGTACGATTAATTAGCTCATTACTCGCGTAGCATATGCTAATAAGTTGACATCTAGGGATATATACGTACAGTGATGAAACTGCTCTCTATGACACTACCATTGTTACCGAAAGAACATGAACGCATTACATTTATTGGTGATATTGCAGTACATAGGAGAGAAACAGGACCCCCTGATTATCAAGTGGGTAGCGCGTTCGCTTTATATGAAAACGGTCCCGGACGGCCGAAATGACTTCAGCTGTCTAAGCACTTTTATCAGTACTACTAGACAATACTAGAATAGAAACAACGCCATAATGCCAAGAAAAGTAAGGTTTTAAATGAAATAAGAATGTGTGTTTGCGTAAGTTACAAAGGTTTTGGGGATTTCAACCGAAAAATATTTAATTGCTTTGAGCATTCAACAGAAACGGCCAAAGAGGTGAGCGAAAATTGTATGAGTTGAATTCGCTTTAATCTGAAACAAATATTTTCTGTATCCCTAAAAAGGTTGTATATGACAGATATTAATACAGTAAGACCCGGCTTAACGCGGGGGATACGTTCCAATAAGTTCGAGCGCTAAACGAGCAGCGTTAAACGCGGTCTTCTTAGTACGCAAATAATGGGCATAGGTGAAACAGAACATAGAATAAGAAGGTTTATCACTTTTTTGGTTTAATTTGTAACATTTATTGTTCAATACTTCTCTATTACATTCATTATTTGTTTTTTTTATTTCTAATATCGATATGTGTTCCTAAAGCACTCATGAAAATCAAAAAGGTCAAAGGAGTTATGTTTGTGATGATGAAGGCTCTTCCTCGTTTGACACCTTTTTTTTGTAAAGAAGTCATGTAACGTCGTTTGCCATTTCCTATATCGTTCAGCAAACAGCTGTTTATAGCAAGACATCGCATCAATTACACTACGCCTTTGAACTTCTATCAAAATTTGAATAATTTTGAACAAACGGATCCACTATTTCCGTTATATTTGACATTCTTAGTCAAAAAGGCTAAACGTTTTTTTTTTAGAAAATCCGATGAAAGTACCTTTTGTTCCTCATCTTCGGAAATGCTAATTAATTTGGATTAACGAAATCATGCGCGATTTCTGGGAATCCCAATACCGCGTTCGATTTCGAAGAATCCCAATAAAACCGCGCAATATTGGAAACCGTTAAGCGGGGTCTTACTGTATATGCCACACATTTGATGTAAACGGAGCAATTAAAAGATATTTTGTCAGAACAAATTGATTTTATTCCTTTCATTTATATCATCCTTTAATTTTTAGTCGTACTTATTTATTCACTTCCTCAGAAAGGTAAGAATATTAACTCAATACGAGTTCCAAATGCATGCCGTGCATAATATTTGCGTTCTTGTCTTTATTTATAGGGGCGCAACCCATTCCGGAGAGATGTATTGGGTATCCCCCGGAAGTACTATGAGTGAGAGATTTAAATGTGCGATCCAGCACCTCACGATTACACATTCATAAACAGTCTTTGGAGTTATATTTAGATAGTGAGGGCAAGAATTAAATCAAACTTAACACTTGCAAGGTGTAGCAAAGACACTCTCAAATCCAAAATAGCGGCGGTTATTGTTTAGCCCAGGCTCGCGCACCATTACCTAAACGTGACAGACACGACAAACGCCGCCAGAAAGCGGAACTCGTACTTAATGATTTTGACAGGAAGGTTTTCAATGCATCCTCGAGCTGACGCTATGCGTTTTTCACCTCTAAAGAGGGACGCACTTTATTTCGTTGGGAATACAACATCTTCACGTATTAAATCTCACAGAACGTTGTTAATTAATGGATTTATTTTCGTAAGGTTTCGTTTCTATCGCAAATTCTTACAGAAAAGCACCAGATGCCTATTTATTTTTAAAATTTTTGCTAAATGCACCCTGAAATGTAGCTGAAAAGTTGCTAAACTCAGAAATATCGTTAAAAGTAGATGAAAATAAAAAAGCTTAAATTTACTACTATAAATAGAATATTAGGTAAGAAATTTTACAAATTAAATTTACAGTATTGTCAAACATGTTATATTAAGAGTAGTTAGAGGAGTGTCGACGTAATAGTATCTGCTTCATAGAGTATAAGATGTCTTTTATTGTTTTAAAGTCGCTAATTGAAGGAAAAAACCACTAAATTGCCGCATCGACAACCATGCAGAATAGAGTAACTTCATTACGAAAATTAAGTTGCTAACTTAGAACGTTCGTACGAATATTTTATCCAAATGCTTTCAGTCAGTCGCTGTTAGCATGTGACTGTTAATTGAGATAGTTTTATTGCCAAATAAAATATTGGCTTCCATTCGAACCCGTACAAACTTTCATGAGAAACCTCCTCATTTAAGAAACTGTCAAGTATTACAGTGACGTGACAATTCAGACACACCGAGTTGTTAAAAATTAAACCGTCTCATTAGTTTGAAATATAATGTTAGTATAAACCATCTACGTTAGAGGTTGATGGGTCATTATAAAAAAATCACATTAATATATTTTATTAACTTTGACTTTAGTTTTGAAGGACACTTTAAAGAGTGAGTACAGAATACGATTGTTAGTTTTCTCGAAGAAACTAATTGCGAAAAATATGCTTTTTGTAGCATTCAATAAGGACTCAGGCTCAACAGCACTCATACCCGAGTAGGTTTCTAAATAATTACAGCAATGAACAAACTGAGGCTAAACTAAATGATAGTAACATACTCGCTATCCCAAACAAAAAGACAAATGTAAAATATTCCATTCATCAAAATATAGAAGCAGGAACATTTTAGGCCTGGTATATTTCGTTTATTCTCATATAAAACTTATCGAGGATTTCTTAAGAATTACTTTCCAGAAAAGAGGGCACAACTTACTCTGGAAATAGACCAACCGAGTCCTGCTGACCTGAATACTTTTTCATGGAAACAATCCTTTCTACGTGGACGTAGGCGTAAATTTCCGAATGCACTTGTTGGCAACCCGAAACGGACACGAATGCTACGTTTTAATCCTTCAGCGCTTGAGAACTCTTTTCAAGTCTAGGTGTCGGACAATGAGGAGGAAAAGCTGACCGTCCACGAAAGGAAACAATGGCCCAGAATGCTCGAGTACCTGCTGGAAGCACCTTTCCAGATAGGCGCTCGCAGGAAGAGGCGTGGTGCAGGTCCATTTAAGTATTCGAAGGCCACCGGCCACATAAAGCCGACAGACCTTCCAACCCGCGGCCAAAGAGGGGCACGGGATGCCTTGGGCTCCACGGACGTTGGACTAAGGGCTACGGATCGAAAACATGGGGAAACCACTTGCCCCCGCATCGAGTTGTGTTGAGCATTTTGCGCTCAAACGCTGCTTAAGAAGTAATAAGCGGTAAAGAAGAATGACGTGAACTCTTGACTTGGTGATATGAAATTCCTTTCCGGAAAGCCATTGCATTCCACGTATTCTCGTTTAACATTCTGACCGTACCGGAACTCTATAACATTGATAAGCGATGAGGAAAGAAAGGTTCACATGCTTGAATTTAGATGAAGAAATTGAAAGAGAAAAAGTCTGCCGCAGTCGGGAATCGAAGCCGGGTCTCCCATTTTCCGGGTGGGTGCTCTGTTAAATAAAAAAGATTCTCATTGCTCCATAAAAAGATCAGGACATCGCATTTTCCACAACTAATTCTTTAACGCGACCGGTTTCGGCCATACAGCCATCATCAGGTACACTACCAGAGATACCGAGAGAATTTATAGTGGGACACTCACTTTTGCAGGAGTGGGAAGGGGTTGGTAGAGGTGATTTCGTTTTTTAAATTCAGCGGAGCCGATACAATTTCTATGATCTCCAAACAATACAACTTCTTTCCTTTGGATTGCCTGTGTAGAAGTTCGGGTTGAGTATATAGCTATAACATTGTTTTTGCTACCGACAAACGTAGATAATGATGATTAAACAATTTTTAATTTTAACTGTTACTATTTGAGGAATTGTTAACAACCTCTAGACGTGATATAAAGGTATTTTTAATAATTGTGTACTGTGTTCAGTGTATCAAGAGAGGATATTCTTGAAAGAATGGTATCTCGACGAGTAATCTGATAAGACCCCCGCTAGGATCTCGAAATTTGCCTTACTCGGGACCGCAATTCTTACCAGGGCCCGCATCAGGCCAAAACCTAAATCAGTATTAAAACGGTAAATCTGGGGACAGAAAATTATGTGGGAGCAATCTGCAGTTTACGAATGGGCCCCTTACATCTCGGTGGGCTCCTCAAATTGCGGGTCTGTCAGTACACCTCTGCTGAAAATCATGAAACATTGAGAGAGATGTATGTATATAGTATATTTAATACTCATTTTGCCTACTTTATTTTCAACGCCCAGAAATCAAAGAAAATATAAATATTGTGAAATCTGTCGCTTATTTTACACCCGGGCCCATAGCTGCTATCGACGTGACTATCCATCCATTTCGCTTTTTGTTGTTTAATTCGTCATGCGAAATAAAAAAAACATTGCACACGCCTTTGGTAGTCCGCAAGAGTGCTAATTAGCTGCACTTACGAGCGAAAACTATGAAACATACTTATGAGATGAAATCCTTTCCAAGTTCTTCGTTAAACAATAGTTGGAATGAGGATAGGTATTCAAAGCTACTAATATACATTTCAATCTCACTTAAAATAAATATGATTATTATCTTGGGTAGTTTATTTCCAGAAAATTATATTATTTCGCTTCTGATAGCTTTTCTTGATGGCCTTATTCATTCATTTCAAAATAATAAAGCAACAATGAATTGACAATCATCAAAATGAATTTCCCCTGTCACACGCCGAAAGTCGGATCGCATCGTACTTATGTTAATGTAAACCGAGAAACACCTCTTCCATAAACATACTAGAACGCTTAAGGAATTTATAACAAACTTAATTTATTTATAACACATTTTTAATTGTAAAATGTGATTAGATTCCCCTATAAAATTCTTCAGAGCAGTGGATATCGGCTTTAAATTGTAACTAGATCCGTTAAAATTACATAATTAAACTTTATTTATTAGAAGAACTTTAATGACGATCAGTGTAACACTCTATTAACTGCTTTTCAAGAATCAAAAATGCAAACGGAAGGAACGGAAAAATCTCCGTAATTCCAAAAAATCCTTAGTCCCAGAATCTTGTGTAAATACGCAAATAACCTGATATATTACGAAAAATAGTTCCGGGCTCCCACACTGTATATCCGAGCACTTATGAATACAAATTAGGTAAATTTATACGAACGAAAAAGCAAAACTTTCGCTTGGTACATACCATTCACCGTAGCTTTTTCTTATGCGGAACAGCAACACAAACCATAAAATCTTTCTGGGAAAGCTCTGCAAAAGTTTCCATAAAAGTTTTAATTTTGCCATAACATTTTTGTTACGCATTGCAGGTAACTCGAACAAATTTCTGAATAGATCAGCTTACACGTGAGGGTCTCGGGTAGAATCTCTCTGGCCAATAATACTTTTTGGCCACTTTCCTTCGCAAGTTAGATTTCGTTAGAAGTCCCAGTTTTGTGCCAACTTGACAATCAGTTTCTCTTATCTCGCGCAAGTTCTCCAAACTTACTTTTTTCAATCTTCTCTCGTCCCAACTTCTCTGAATCCTCCCTCAGTCCCGCATAAGTTCAGAAAACTCCCACTTTTAAATATTCGAGAATAACTTTCCGAATATATTTGGTTTTCACCAGGTCTAAACAACAACTCTATGTACAGTACGTACTGTATTCGCTCCGAAAGGCGGTTAGAAACTCAAATTCTCAACCATTAGCTACCATTTAGATTTAGAATTTTACCCCGCGAGCCGCCGATTGGCGTATGGCAGGGGGTGTATCAACACCAAATATTCGTACCTAATCTATCCTGTTAGCCTCTCTAATGCTCCGAGGAAAAAACGACCAGAAGTAGCTATCTGTTCTAGCGATTATCTCCTTATATCGCTTGGTCGACGCCTCTCGTAGACCGCGTTCGTTTTGAACTGGAATTATAATCGTCTTCGACCTCGTCTGAAAATTCTGGGCTGATGAATTTATCGAACAGCTTCCGTCTGTATTCTGATTCTGATCATAAGTCCGTGAGAAGGAATGAGGCGCACTAGGTAAGATGAGGAGTGAGGTAGTTTGTTTCAGTTCTGCACCTGAGGTCTGAGGTCTTCACGGACTATGGCTCTGTTTGGATAACAATTTTTTTCGGCTTCTGACAGAATTTTTAACCTCAAAATGCAACTGAAATCAGAAGGTAAGGATCAGGTCGGGCGTAGATTTACTCATGAAAAGATCGGACCGGACCAGGATAAAATATTTTGGCAAATGCAGACATCATGTTTGTTTTGCTTCCCTCCATGAACCGGAATGCTATGAGTGGAAAACGTCCAGTTCAGCTCAATGACCCTCAGAATAAAACTATTCATAGTCTTCACTCGATAGAACAAATGCCAAAAGACTTGAGACAACAGTTCGAAAATTGTCTTTCGATGAGGTAGAGTTAGTAATAAGAGTATATTTCATTTACATGTCTCAGTCTTATCCATGTTCATGATATCGTCTCCGAATGGTAATACAAAACGTTTCCTTGACGGCTGCTGAAATACTGCCTACCGCCGTCATTGCCATTCGGCAGGATGAAGCAATTTCCTATTTTCACCAACTAGACTTATAGAACTAGAAAATAATAGTGATTGCATGGTGTTCAGAGGGTCTGAACATTATTTAAAAAACTGGAGAATGCTTGGGGGTGAATAAATCCGATGGTTTTATGCTCTGTATTTGGAATATTTTACTTTTTACTATTAGTTGCAATTTGAAACCAATAAAATAGATTTCGATTAAATGTTTCTAATAAGATTAGCAAATTAGCAATTATAAGAATACAAAGCTTCCTAACTGATATGTTAGGGCGATGTTTAGAGAGTTAAGTCAAGAGATTTTAGTCAAAAATTGCACTAAGAAATTAAAATATACTGTCCACAAAATTTTAATTCTTAGTGCAATTTTAGAATGAAGTTCCATCAGATTTCACTTTGGACTATTAATTATGTTATTTTTGTCAATTGTGCACATTTATTGCACAATTGACGTTTTCAGATACTTTACTATTTCGGGTTTTACGAAACATTTTTATCGACAATTTATAATTTTCCTTTCTCTGTGATGCCTAGCTACAAAAAACATATAGTTCAGTGAATTGCGAGGTTGAAGTCAGTTTATATTTTTGTACCTTCGAACAGAAATGTTTAATAAGAACTGCGGACTGTTGGCTCCTTGTTACCGGATTGTCTCCCGGATTTTTTGGTTAACTGGAGCATTAAGACGGATACGTGTACTCTATGCTACGCCACTCAGTTTTCACTTCGGTGGCATACATGGCTTTTAGAGCCCCACTGAGGCAAGGTTGCGAAGGCGGCCGAAACGAAGAAGGAAGAAAGAAAGAGAGGAAGAGCGGAGAAGAGGAAACTTCTTC
This sequence comes from Ladona fulva, assembly GCA_000376725.2. NCBI lineage: Eukaryota > Metazoa > Arthropoda > Insecta > Odonata > Libellulidae > Ladona > Ladona fulva. Next base: position 598,321 of record KZ308646.1, on the reverse strand, counting down.
CCGAGAATGGGCACAACGCTGGTCGATCGCTTTAAAAGACGGCTTTTCCCGTTTTTCCGCGAGCGAAATCGACGATTCCCGACGAATGGACGGCGAAGGGAAATTCCGCGACTCGGTAACAAGCGAACGGTCTCGGGGAGGAGGAGGGCTTCTTATTTCCCGTCGACGGATCCTCGATTAGATCCCGTGGGCTGGAATATCGGTAGCCATCTCGATTGTTTTCCCGAGATGAATGTTTTCGAGAGTGCGTCAGCCGAGCAATTATCGCGATAATTTATGGTGCGGTGATTTTTGCCGGAGGATCGCAGCTTTCCGTGGGCGAGACCCTTTACTGCTAAATGGATGGGAAAATAATTACTGGACGGAGTGACGGTTACGGTAAAATCCGAAGAATGCCGCCTGAGCCCGATCGTCATCTGTTTTACATTCCTTTGTTTAAAAAAATATTTATTCAGAAAGAATAGCTATTTTATCATAAATGTTTGCAGTTTATCAAAAATAACTTTCGCTCGAGTTAAAAGTGTCTTTTAAATATTTAGCACGTGGGATAACGCTCCGCTATCAGTTTCCAAAGGATCTGNGATTTCAGTTTGGACTATTAATTATGTTATTTTTGTAAATTGTGCACATTTCTTGCACAATTGACGTTTTCAGATACTTTACTATTTCGGGTTTTACGAAACATTTTTATCGACAATTTATAATTTTCCTTTCTCTGTGATGCCTAGCTACAAAAAACATATAGTTCAGTGAATTGCGAGGTTGAAGTCAGTTTATATTTTTGTACCTTCGAACAGAAATGTTTAATAAGAACTGCGGACTGTTGGCTCCTTGTTACCGGATTGTCTCCCGGATTTTTTGGTTAACTGGAGCATTAAGACGGATACGTGTACTCTATGCTACGCCACTCAGTTTTCACTTCGGTGACATACATGGCTTTTAGAGCCCCACTGAGGCAAGGTTGCGAAGGCGGCCGAAACGAAGAAGGAAGAAAGAAAGAGAGGAAGAGCGGAGAAGAGGAAACTTCTTCCCGAGAATGGGCACAACGCTGGTCGATCGCTTTAAAAGACGGCTTTTCCCGTTTTTCCGCGAGCGAAATCGACGATTCCCGACGAATGGACGGCGAAGGGAAATTCCGCGACTCGGTAACAAGCGAACGGTCTCGGGGAGGAGGAGGGCTTCTTATTTCCCGTCGACGGATCCTCGATTAGATCCCGTGGGCTGGAATATCGGTAGCCATCTCGATTGTTTTCCCGAGATGAATGTTTTCGAGAGTGCGTCAGCCGAGCAATTATCGCGATAATTTATGGTGCGGTGATTTTTGCCGGAGGATCGCAGCTTTCCGTGGGCGAGACCCTTTACTACTAAATGGATGGGAAAATAATTACTGGACGGAGTGACGGTTACGGTAAAATCCGAAGAATGCCGCCTGAGCCCGATCGTCATCTGTTTTACATTCCTTTGTTTAAAAAAATATTTATTCAGAAAGAATAGCTATTTTATCATAAATGTTTGCAGTTTATCAAAAATAACTTTCGCTCGAGTTAAAAGTGTCTTAAATATTCAGCACGGAGGCTCAAACGCTCCGCTATTATTTTCCAAATGGTCTGGTGAGGGAATGAGGCTTAGATGGTTAGACGGGGATTGAGGTGTTCATTAAGAATTACTTTAGCTTGAGTTAAAAGTGTCTTTTAAATATGTATTCAGCACGTGGGATAACGCTCCGCTATCAGTTTCCAAAGGATCTGGTCAGGGAATGAGGCTTAGAAACTTTGCGTACGTGTTCTCTGAGATCCGGAAGGAAGTACTGTCACATATTTATTCAAGAACTTTCCTGGGTTTGAACCAAGATCCTTTAGATAGATTTCCATAAGATATACATGTAAAGTTCGATTTTATCGGTTGCAGACTTTATTTCTTTTGCAAAATTAAAATAGAACGAATAGTCTTATAAAATCGAGATAAGTATCAAAAGAAGCGAAATTTAATACAGATTCTTATTGTTGTCGTAGAATATCGCTTTCGTTTCAAATTGCGAGAATTTAGATCAAATATACGAATATTTTGTGAAATTTTGAGGTTGTAAACAACCCGTCCCCCTGACGACCAATGCGATTGTTGATTCCGAGTTCATGCGTTTTTCCGTAAGAATACATGTATATTTAGGCACATTTAATTGGTGATATGAAGAGGAGGAAAATTTTCAGAGATTTTAACTATTACAGTCACGAACAATTTGTAGTGAAGAATAGCAGGAGCGACGAACATACATAGCACCGTAATGAATTAATAGAGATGAATGAGTAACTTTTTATCTATCAATTCGGACTCTTGACATATTATACGACTAATTTTACGAATAGAACCAGAAGTTGAAAAATCTTGCAAACTTGCACATTAACTCGAGACAAGTTTCATAAGAACGAAATTCCATAAAGATTTACATTCTTATCCTTGACTGTAGATTTCGGCATCGAACTTTGATTAGAAATTTTTGTTTTCGATAACCTGTCTCATTGGACTAAACTAAGATGCGAGATGTTATTTCCTCTTATCTACACATACGTGTACTATATTTAACCCGACTTCTATTCTCCCTGTTGAGAATTAACGCGCACTTCAACTAGTTAAGATATAAATATATATAAACATTTATCTATCGGATCGTCAGAGCATACATTTTGATCGATCACTAAGTTTTTGTGACCTCATAAAATCAGATCACATTCAGAGGAATAAATTATAGCAACGGAACAGGTAAAAATCGATTCTTATCTAGCCCGGAAAATCATTACCGCCGACCTTCATAAGCTATTCAAGCCGTTTCTAAATTAAATTGAAGACCGAGTCTGACGTCCATATGATTTTTGATTGATTAGGGACCTTGATGTTAAGTAAAACTCTTACGCCGGACAAATCTATGTAATTAACGTACTTTCGTGACGTCATATATGTTATATGTATTAATTTCGAATCCTAAAATGCTCGAGTAAATACTTTTCTATCATTAGAGAGACCTATTTCCGTTTATGGAGGCGTTTAGCGACTTCGTAACACACTTTTGCGCTTAAATTTAAGAAGCTAGCAGCTTCTTGCTGTTTACCTTTCCTATTATTTTGTGTAAACTCACCCATTTGGCATAAAATATGGGTCAAGTCGAGTGCATTCTCCTCTTCACTGCTTCACGTTGCAGTTCACAAGCGCACTAAATTCTGGCAGCAATACAATATTTAGATTCAATGTATGCATTTCGAATAACGCGTCATTTTAACTTTTCATCTCAGTTAATCGAATTTATACCTCTAGGAATTAGAGGTCCGCATGGGCCGAGTAAATCTGATAATCTTTTGGGCTCAGCCACGAATATTTCTTGTGAGGGAAAGAAGTATTCCTACTCAAGCACCGTATAAGGTTCTCGCATAGGAGGCCTTTTAAATTCACAACGCAATGCTTTGTCAATTTGCACAGTCTTCTTTGTTTTACAGAATTTATTTCCAGAGAAGAGGCTGATCAATGACAGACTAAAGATAGAACTAGATAAAAGTAAGACTTTCGTGAGACCTTTTCTATGGGGCAGTGAGAAATACGACTACAATGACATTATCTTTGCTGAAAAGATTCACGGTTGGGTCGGGGAAAAAACAGTGAATGAATCCATGAAACAAACGAAAATAACAGATGTGCGCAATTAATTATGTTGTATATTTATGTGAATTTTCAGCATTAAAAGAAATAAAGGTGAAAGTTGGGATTATCCTTGTTTCATGATTATTCGTGCTTTCTTGCGTTATCATTAGCTCGTATAATCACGAGTACACTGTATTTTAAATCTACTTTTTGTAATAATTAAAGCTGCTGGAATTTTTTCTATAATTTCCTATAATGAATTATTAGGCAACATATCGAATGGCTCTTTTTTTATAACTAGTTTTCTTTTATTATTTTACGACTTATTTTCTCCACCCTGGACCCAAAGACGAAAATATTCCAACCACCACATATGTTAGCAAAGAAATAAGCGTTAATATTATTTTGATATTTTAATTTATTTATAATAAGAAGAAGCACCGAGAGAGCGTTTATTTCAATGTGCCGCGAAATGATCCACAGGAGGGAAGGTTAAGTGGTACCGTAACAAATGGTAATCGATTGAGAACTTGACCGATAAATACGGTATAGGTTACACTTTTCCGGCATCTTTACCCTTAAGCCAACAAGTCGAAAATCCCATTCCTAGTCCGAAACGTGTGTACCACACATCTTTTTCTCGTTGTACCCGCACGGATGCGCTTATAGTATGGCTTTCGCGTTCTGCCGTCCGTGACACGACGAATGCGGCGTGTGTCAGCGGGAAATAATCGACTGTCGTTCGATCCCCTCGAAATGTTTCTAGAACCTACCGCCGGTGGCGTATCTATAGCTATTTATGACCACAGCTCTGATATCGCAAATTTCCTCGCAAAAAGTATTGCTGAATTTCGCCCCATCTGACGAGGACGACTCCCATTGCCCCCGAAACGAGGTGGAGATGCATTTCCGGCGATATTACGAAGGGCTGCGTTGAATAATGAATGGTCGGATGTTTCCGATGGAATGGACGAAATGTACCGACGCGGGAGCGAGGAAAAATAGCGAAACGAAGAAATGGCGGAGGGCGAACGAAAAAATTGGGTCGTCAGATGTCGCGGGTTAATTACTTCCTCTGCCGATTGGAAAAGGGAATTACTCCCGCTAATTTCTCCGAATGTCGAATGGATTTCCATTTCATCGATCTTTATGACTGTAATCATGAGGGAGATTGAAAGTAGTGAATATGCTTTTTTCATCTAACCCTTGGTCTTACGTTAGAAGATTCAAAAAGAGATAGAAATTGGCAATAAAAAAGGAAACTACTTCACGGGTAAGAAATACTTCAGTTTACGTTTGGGAAAGAGTTAACCGCAGATATAAAACACCCAAAAGAAAGGTGTAAAAAACCTGCTGTAACTAATATTAACTTAATAAAAATTCACATAAAGTAGATAAACGAAATCCTTGGGACGCTGGAAACGCTTTTTCACAACATTTAATTAGAAAGGATAATGCATTTCACGCGATAGAAAATTAAAAGGGAAAACAATGCAATCATTCCCCGCTACTACGGAAATTTAATGGGGAAATCAGTCCGATGAAGTCAATTATCCGAGGGTACCGAAACTAAGATTAGCTTACGTTAGGAATGGTTAATATCAACAATTATGTAGTTAAGTTTTCTGTCAAGTCTATAAAGGTGATAATTCACCAGTATATATGTAGCTTCTTTAACTTTTATAAAAATGGGTTCTTCCGGAATACAAGACGAGATAAAGGCATTAAATAATGCTATTCAAAATATTGCGGGCCATTATAAGGAATTCTAACTCTGAGATGTATAAATCTCAAATGGAGTGACTTAATGACAAATTTACGTGTACTAATAACAATGAAAGCAAAGAATTGAAAGACGACGAAATGCCTTTCATATAGTTAGAAATGAAAAAGTACTAGTAAGGTATTTCCATTTATCGAAAAGAATAGTTACTTGGCATTCCAACAGTACTTTTTCCATCACGTTTTTATCTTGTATTATTACAGCTAACAGAAACTTTCTCATCGTACACAGGTGTGATTTTTGTCAGTTTTGTAAAAACAATTTCCCCTTCATATATGCAATTCTAAATTACGCCTTTCTGTAATCATAGCATTCCTGTAAATACAGTTTTAATTCGATTTTTAATACAGCATGAAGGCTATTTTTACTGACGTTTTAGACGGCTACATCTAATTTTAAGACGCATTAAATCATTCAACTCGCAGCCTATTTAGTGATGTGTTGCGTGTGCTATGAAGAAAATTGCACTATAGACAGTTTTCGTGATACCTTGGCTGATAGCTGAATCTATTGACATGATTTTCTGCTGTCGACTCCTATTAAGCCATTTTTCGGTTCACCTAACGAATATGGATTCGGCTAGTTTTTGTGAATATTCGCGCGAACTATTGACCAAAACGTCTGATTTGCGGACTTTTCTTTCTCAAATTTAAGAATCATCGTGTAACTTAGTCAGTTTTACGGTTATTTCGCAATTAGAAACTGAGTGGTAGATAACATTTCGGCAGACGAAGATGATTTTTCTTCGCTAGCCGAGGTAGCTCTGTGACAGAATTTCAAGAATTCAATACAGAGAAAGGGAAATCTAGGATTCGGTTATAATATTCCACCCGAGAGTGGGTGAAGAGATATGAAAATTCATCAGGCTATCTCCGTCGAAATGAAAATGAAATAAATTTTCACGAACGGCCTTGTATCTACTTCGCAGCTGAATTTTAATTACGTTTCGACGAACACTTCATTTTTGAATTCGCTTCGCACCTGTCTTCATAAGAGATGTCTGCTGAGATTACCGTCAGTTCTCGCATTCCTGGAGCGATTCCAACTGGAGTTCGTCCATCTGTTTAAGGAGAGGACGAATAAAAGGAAATGGAGTCGAAGATTGTCCGAGCCAAGAAGTTATACACAAAGCCTCCAATCGTCCTCCGTTTTATTAAATGTAGAATTTTTAATGAGTGATGAATATGAATTCTAACGGAAGGACCGTTTTTCGGCTACAAAAAATGTAGTTCCCTTTTCGACGCTAGGTTGTCACGTCCGTTTATTAATTTTAAATAAAGATGCATTTCAATAATTCATTGATACACTTAGGTTCAAAAGAAAAATATGCTCCTTTCTGATAGGAGGGACTACAGCTCAATTGATAGTAGTACATGAAATGAATACTGTTTCGAAAGAACATAGAACGAGTTTAAAAGTAAATGCGATGTGTTAATGGTTATCGGATTAAAAGTGCGAATCGTCAGAATTTTCGCGATTTTAATCCAAGCTCCGTTATGCTGAAACCTTGAAAGTTGTTCAAGAAGATCCTAGACGTAAAAAAGACATTAAAATCCTTCTTATCAACAAAAACCATCCATCAGAATTCCATGATTCAAACTATTCCTGCGTTGCTTTCAAAGTTCGAAAGGACATTGCGAAGGACCCTCACACGCATTGAAAGTAATCACGTGATTAGATGCGTTACCAGACGAAGAATCACTGGACATTAGTTTTAGCGCTTTCGAGAAAGGAACTTTAGAATCCAACAGGAAGAAACTAAGAGAAAGAGAGAGATGAGACGAGAGCGTGGAAAGAATACCAAGCTTTAATATCTTCAGAGAGCGTGTCAGCATGCATCCGAAAAATACAATGGCTTCTTACTTTTTTGGAGCCACTCCACCTGTCGTGTTCAATCGACGATCCATCATCGCAACCAATCTACGAAACAAAGGCCCGCAACCAATTGGAACGGCAGTCGGATGGGTTTGGCTTCCACTCTTCCCCGCACATCCGAAAAAAAAATCCATCGATAAAAGTCAGAAAGGGATCCGCTGAAAGTTCCGCACTGATGAAATCGGGGGAAATTAAGACTTCGAGGAAGAGCAAGATGAGAGGAAAGAGATGGTCATACAAGGACGCCTACTGTTCTTGGTACTTTAATGGAAAGTTTACTGGCGCCAAGTATTCATTTAGTTCAGTAAACATTCGGATAGCAAATTTTAGTTTGATCAGAATGTCGTTAGAATTTACTTTTTCTATATGTTTACGTCTGAATGATTAAAAGTATGCGTACTATATATGAAACATAAATGAGCGTAACGTTGACAAAGGCAATGTGATTTCACTTTTGAAGGAAATTAATCGGTAAGTAATATTACAATATGATGATGGTTTTCTTGCATTGCTTTCCTTGTTTTGCAGTTCGTTGTACCAATGAAGTGATTGTAATTATACAAGCTTAGATAGTACTTGCTTACAGAGTCCGTCAAAAAGATACATGCATAGATAGATACATATCTCTACAAGTACACCTCAGGGAAAGAAATCGAAATAGTACATGAAAAATTAATTCATTCGCTGACAGAACTAAAAGGTAATGATTTTCGTAATTTGCTAGACTGAGGATTAAATTATTTAATTACGGGTATGAGTTTCGGCAAGTGAATACGGGCCGCAAGTGAACGACCAAAGAGGCCACAATAGTCTTGAGGGCCGCAGATTCCCCACATTCGGTCTACGCCTAGGGACTTGAACCTTTCTTTATGCACCGCTCCCCATGTTCTGTATTTGCATAAAATTAACATCACTAGCCTTCCCTAAGAAAAGATTGAAAGCAAAGAAATTATATTTTTTGTTAATACAGTATTTATTCTTCATTTATCACTTATAATGGCTCATTTTGCTAATATAGTATTTCAAATAATGATAACTTTAGTACTCTATTCCATGCCTGCACCCCTCATGTTTCTCAAAACACCCTCGTAGCAGACAACAAATCTACATACTAATGTATACTATAGTGGCCCTACTTTGTGCAGATCTTGTGGCTGTAGACCCAAAGTTACATCTACATCTCATATGCAACCTACAAGATGCCTTTCGGCTGTGGTAGGGAGTGGATTCCATGAATCTACCTCTCTCATCGATTACTTTCCCATATCGTTTGCAGAAAAAATGAATTTTTGAAACGAATTGTTCTAGCATCTACTTCTATGATTTTTCCCTCAGTATCGGAACGGCCTATGTAACAGGGAGGACGCAGGATATCAGCTGTATCGCTAAGAATGTACCCTCTATGAACTTATTAAGTAAATTAAACCTTTATTTGAATCGTCTATCTTTCAGAGATTCCCATCCTGAGTCCTGATACATTTGAGTGACACTCAACCGATTTGTCGTTTCTGTATTTTACGAAACGTATCGCATTTCGCTGTACTTTGACTAATTGTACTAGGTTGTTCAATAAGTTCTGTCGTTCGGTAAGAAAAACACGATTTAATGGTTTGAAATACATTTTATTATTCAATTTAATCTCCCTGAACTTCAATACACTTGTTCCAGTGATCTTCTAATTTATGGATTCTATCCCTGAAGCGTGAATCCGGAAGACTGCCGAAATATAGTATAAAGTTAATTTGTATTAATCTCATGATGTCTCTGAATAACTTCACTGTTCAAGTTTTATTCAAGTTTTCTTTTTCTAAAGCCTGTAAAGATTTATTTGGCGGACTATGTGATTTTTAACCAGCATAAGTGACAGGAACGGTCTTTCGATTGACTTTAGTTTCACGTATCTTTCTCCATCAATTCTATTCGTATCCGAATTGACGGAGAGAGCTACGGTGGTTCCTAATTTAACTTTAATCCTTCGATGGTTGAATCCAATCTCAGAATTCTCCTGGAAAATATCTGATTCGTTTACATTCCTTCCTTATTTTTACCGGAGAAAGACCTCTGTTCATGCGATATGAAGTAAATGCAATTTTCAGGTATATATCGGTTGAAAAACTGCGTCCATTGTGGAACATGCAGCGAGAGGGAAATTTTCAGGTCATAAGAAAGGAAGTGTAAAATTTCATCGAGTGTGTGTTTTAATGGGAAAGTTGAGGTAATCGAACTTTATCAATGTCTTCCGCTCTATTTATTCCACGAGTGACGAACATTTTTTTTGCGCGCCCCGCGTGTGGGTCAGTTAAAAGATTTTATTCAATAAGCGTGCTTTTATGTCAGCTGTTTTTCGTCTCGTACATCGCCGATTGCTCCAATACTTTAACATCAATATATGTGTATATAAATAAACATATATGCAATGGAACCTCGATGAAACAAATCAGAAATCGAGAGTTCGTAATAAGGAAATTGATGTTAATGAAGTTATAATATGACATTCAATTTATATTCACTACTGATTACTTAGACGGCATGTAAAATTTTTATTAGAGTTCATAAATTGGAGAAATCGAGGAGAAAGATTTATTTTAAATTTTAGAAAGATTTTATTCCGCTGTTGAATAACATGAAATTCTATCTTTCGCTAGCATCACCTTTAAATTCTAGAAGTATACATCCGGTACTGAGCAATATCAAGGGTACTAACATACCAAGGTAACATTCGCCGATCCCTTAAACCACTCCATTATTTCTTCTTTAACATCTTAATGAGGAGCTATGTATATTCGCTTAGATTTGTATCCAATAAATAAAGGGTAGTAGTGTGGAAGAAACGCGGCATGGTAGTTCAGTGGTTAGAAAACCTGCCCGGAAAGTGGGAGACCTGGGTTCGGATCCCAGTCATGTCGCTATTTTTCACATCTATTTATCCTCAGGTATTAAAAACTACGTTAGAAACATATATTATTGGTTAGTGACTCTCTAACAACGTTTTACTTCTGCCCATATTGTCGTATTCCTCAAGAATACCAATTTAGAACCAAATAAAACCGATAAACCATACCAATTTAAAACTGACAAACCGTATGGCATGAAATGTGACGGTAAATCACTGTTTACACATACATAAGCTATGTTTAGAGGTAGAAGTGCTGCCTTAAATAATCCTTCCAACTTTAGGAATTCGAACCATTAACTTTCTCGTAGCCCTTTCATAGCTATGAGAACAGTAAGGACTGTTTTTACAGTCATTGGACGAAGGCGATTAATCGTCATTCATCGGATACGTGCTGCTGATTTTAAGCATCGGAAAGGGAGAGAGGAGGGGATGAAGCAGGCATTCTGTGTTAGATGGAAGCTTATCTTTCGTCGGATTTTTTCAAGGGGACAAAGGGACGCAGTGTGTGTGTTTGCAGGGGAGACCGCGTTTGAATAAACAAGAGACGCTCCTGAGGCGCTAACCAAAGCAACGGGGCCTTCGTGTTTTTTTCCTCTCGTGCAGGAATTTGTGGAAGGGGTGTGGTGCGATTGCGTTGGACGCCCAGAATCTCCGGATGTGTAAACACTCGTTGGTGCCGTAAGAATTTTCAATAATTATCGTTCAGTTTGAACGATAATTAACTTCTCTAAAGTGCCACAATTCAAGGAATAACTTAATGGGAATACCCTCAATCTTACCTCCAAAACTAAGATGCCCGTGCTTTGTTTTCGACAGCCTCTCCCGTTTTTTTACGAGGTTCAAATAACAGGTGATTCTTAGAACTCGCCTGAACTCAAATAAATAACTTTGGTTCTTGGAAATACTGCGAAAACAAACACATCCGACTAACTATTAGGCGTTTTTGTCTCACGTTTCTTAGTCTGTTGGGAAAAACCGAGTTTATTAAGAAATTTACCTCTAGCGATTCCATAAATATTATTGTTAATACTGTACTTTTAACCCTAAGTATAGCCAGTAGAAAATATTAACATTCATTCTCCTCGCCCTCCGCTTTACTGATGCAAAACTCAGGGTATATATTTCAATACTTTCTGTTCTTTAGGATCGACGCGATCAGTTAAGGAGTCATAATAGGTTACACATTTACCAATACTTGTATTATTGTCGTTGTGGATGTCTTTCCCCTAACACACCTGACGCCTATTTAATGTCGTCGTGACTTTAGTAAGACAGTTAATTTGGGCTCGAACTATTCATTGGCCGAGTAAAAAATGTATGAAAGAAAACAACGAAACACCTGAAGGGACTGCGTGAGCCCCGTGAATGCCGCGCCTTGTTTAATAAGTCGACGTAGGCCGACAGTTAAAGATACCGCGTCCTGCTACTAGAGCTGACACTCGCCGTAGGAAAAGAGATGCTGCATCCTGCTTCAAAGCCGAAACTTAGAATACTTTTGGAGGTCAGAAAATAACCCATTGAGGAATTTTCATACTTAAAAGCCATAACATACTAAACGATTTTCAACGCACAATAAAATAAAATTGAAACAAATACGTGAAAACGGTGCGTAAGGATTTGGTTACCAAAATATCAAAACGAATGTGTCGGGTCCAATGTCATCACACTTTTGCGAAGTATAAGAAGAGATCGTATGATACTTCAATATGAAATTGATTTAGACATCGATAATGGCGACGTAACATCACTCGGTATCACCTTTCCAGGAGATTGGTCTCCAAATTAAAGACAAGTTATTTGGGTACTACGTACTCGTATATTCTTACTTCGGTAGCTGACGTTAATTAAAAGAAGCATACATAGCAGGGATTTATGTAAACTATAAGGACCCATATTTCTCGTCCAGTGATACTTCGGGTAAAGAGGAATCCTGCTGAATAATTTTTCGGCTCACGAAGGTTTATTTTAACCTTATTTCGGATAGGTTTTAAAAGATGCTAGCGCATGTCCACGTACGCAGATCGGTGGATTTATAATAAGGAGCAATAGGCGCTAGCTTAGGACGTCATCTATAAGGGGAGCTCAACAGCACAGTACTAATAAATTTTCAGTAAAATTGATCAACTTTTTCGCTTCAAGTGATAATTATATATTTGTTAAGTAAGTCTACACAGTATTTTTGTGGGATACATTAAATTGTAAAGTCTATCCATCATTCAATCATTCCATTAATTCCTTCAAGCAATTTATAGAAACACTTAGTGTTTTAATTCAAAACTTGTTCATTAATGGTAATATTATGAAACGACTGAGGTTTCTATGGGGTGTGTATTTGTGAAAAATTTGAATTCTTACGTAATTCCTCGAGGGGGCCTCAATGATCTATGCGCGTATGGCCTCTTATAGCTGAAATGCACCGCTGTACACAGAAAATCCAGCAATGACCATGAGGAAATGATCACTGCCTATTCTTGCTTACTAGTAAATGGTATGGTTATATTTGGAACTTTTAGGAGTATTTTAAGATTAAGCAACTCATGGAAAGTAGCATTTCGGATTTCCGGAGCAAATTATCTTCGTTATCCGAAGCATCGCCTTCATCGAGGAGAAAATCGGTTCGCACATTTTTCAACACCACCAAAAGCTGTTACACGTAGAAAACCGCATTGAACCAAGCCGAATGTTCCTTTCTCTTAAAGAATGCAAAGGAGACAGGGGAAAGTATACAAAACCGACGATTTATTGAAGAAACATGCGGAAATTCTCCCTCCTCTGTTCGCGAAAGCGTTTATAGAGTTGACTTTACGAGAAGACCGACAATAAGCGAAATGCGGGTATTAACGAGAGGGATTAGCGTTCAAAAAAGACCCATTTTCGCTGCGAATCTGCGAAAGGAAGAAGTTATCGAGGATGGTAATTAAAGTGGATGGTGGGGGTATACGTGCAGCTAGGAAGTGGGACGATTAGATGGTAAAGAGAGGTGAGAGAGATTCTCCGGCAGTAAAACGAAAGATATTTCATCCCTTAAACTATTTGATGCTCCGAATCTTGCCGCACCCGAATCAACAGGTGTGCCACCGACTTGGACAAGCATCGTGGGTGAGAGGCTGCCGCATTGCGCTCCCGAGCGAACATTACTTCTCCTAAAGCGTTACTCTGGGTTCCGCCGTTATAGCTGGAGCGGAAAAAAACTTACGATGTGAGCAATTAGTCGTCTTGCTTAACTGCCCGATAAAGGTTAGGGATTTAGTTACCCGAAATTCGGATTAGACTGGATTTGGAGCAGAGCAGCCTGAGCAGAGTTGAAAAATTTTCTGGAGGACATAAACGGTTTAGATCAAGCATTACGTTTTGCTCCTTTATTAGATTTCTATCATGGTAGCATCGCACACTTTCGTTACAAATCTAGGGTGATGTGTCGTTCCATTGATTAGGCCTCACCTTAAATATGCGTGTTGTATTCGAGAATGAGATAAGGTACAGCGAAAGGCGATACGTTTCGTAAAAAATTGTTTAGACAAATCAGTGAGTTTTACTCTAGTGCTTCAGGACGCAGGATGGGAATCTCTAGAAGATAAAATTATTAAACAATGACTTAATTTACTATGTAAGTTCAGAGATAGTACATTCTTAGAAGATGTAGCTGCTATTATGCGTCCTTCATGTTACATAGGCCATTTTGACGCCGAGAGAAATACGTAAATGCTAGAACAAGTCGTTAAAAATATAATCCCTCCGCGAACGATACGCGAAAGTAATCGATTAAGGAAGTAAAGTCATGTTACATGCACCCATTGCCAGACGCCTAAAGGCGGATTGTAGGGTATATATATAGATGTGGTACATTTAATGCGAACGTAAACGATATTTTACTGTTATAAAATTTTTTATTTACCATATTATTACAATTTTATACAATAACATTTTGTATTTCAATGGAAAAAAGTGTAAGTGTATAGTTATTCCATGTACGAAGGGCTTTTATTATAAATTTCAGAATTCTGATTTTAATTTAAAAAATTATTTTTCTTTTTGCATTGTTTCACTTTTACTTAAACTTTAATTGTTGCATTGTTTAAGTAGCATACACTTTTACAGCGTTTTCCCTATTTTATCGCCCTTCTCTGCATGTTATTACCCCGCATCGTTGGTTTCCTCAATCTATTTGTTAATTTTAAGTTATGAAGATGTTTTTCGAAAACATGTTGCTTCTTTTTCTTAAACTGTATAATAAATTAAATTATATGAGGTAAGTCATAAGAGAGGCCCATTCACGGCTAAGACCTCCAATTAAAGGCACAATGTAATTAGTCTATTTATCTAAATAATGCGCAAAGAAGCAAATTACTGTACCAATGTATAATTCTTATGAAGATAATTAATAATTCGTATGTAATTTGAAACTGAAATAAAATAGGATTTAAAGATAGGTAAAGGTTATTAGCTAGTCAAAATCATCGACCTTTCCCTCAACAGATTGCATAGTGCCAACTTTTGATGCATCTGGAATTTCAAAATTGTACTACTCCGAAATTAATGTTCGCGGATCTTCCTACTAACAGCTTAGTATGATTTTTTTGTTAAGTCACAAACAATTCCGCAAGATGTAGCGGAGGAAAAGCCAAATTACAAGGAGAAGGGTAAAGGTAACTTTGCACGTTAAGGCATGCACCTAGGAAATATCCCAACGAGAAACGGACATGAAATAAGTCTTACAGGACCAGGATAGACCCCCGTTGGCTTGAGAATTTGCTTCGGCTCGATAGCTAAATTGGATAAAGCATATGCCCGGAAAGATGAAGATAAACTTGTTGCAAAATTGTTTCATGATTTTTTTATATTGATATGATGAAATATTAATAACTAATAGACGAAAAAATGTACTTAAAAATCGAAGTGTGGAGATTTTGAGTGTTATAATAATTGGTAATTGATTTGTTTAGTTATTTTTACATATGCCAATAAAATGAACAGTTGGAGAGAGAGACTGCAGAGACCTATCCGAATTGTGAATTTTAAATCCTCATGCTGATTGGCTTCGAAAGGGAATATTGGTAAAATTGTCAACGGCTGTCATGAAGTAAGGTTCGTTAGTTGCATTTACATACCTTTTAGATGAAATTCATGAAATAAAAATATTTTAATTTACCATTTTAAAAACTACTGTTTTAGTGAGTTTCAAATTAGGCAGTTAAACTTACTTGATAAAATCAGTTGCAATTGTATAAGAGTCTGATCTTTTTGAGGGGTAGGTAAAATAAAGATAAAGGAGTTGTAGTTCCGGTATCAGCGAAATATAGAAACTCTTGGGATGGAAACTATATGATGGGAACTTTATTGAAAGTTTTGGGAACTTAGGAAATTCTGAGAGGGACGCAACTTTGAACTTAAGCAAGAGATTGAATATGGCCCTAATACCGAATGGGTTTAGAGATAGTATTTTGAGAAGGGACCAAATGAGCTTTTAGTTTGCCCTTGCTTACTTAGACAGTCAACTCACCTCCAAGAAATAAGAGACGTAGGGAGGGTCTGCTAAGTTTGTTGGATGGAGAACAAATTTCTTACGCATTAAATGGGGTGAGAAGCGCAATTAATTAGGGTTGTCCCAAATAACGCGATGTGGCTTCCAAAAGTTTCCAGCATGCTATCTTAACTTAGCAACTTTTGATTTGGTGTATAGTAATGATATATATTTGTAATAAGGTTATAGGATAGTCCTGATATAAATCAGTATATAAGGTTTCGATCTGTTGTATCAATCGTGTACTTAATTTCTTAGGAGGTGTCCTTTCATCAGATTTAAACAAGTTTTCTATCAGTCAATTATCTATTAGCCAAGCATGAAGCACTAAGTGTTTTTGAATTTATTCGGCAACTAAGCTAAACTATCGATAAAGTGTAAAGTCACAGCTCTACAATAGATATTTATTTAACGGCTGGTTTCGACTACTAATATCACTTGTCTGACAAAGATCTACAAAAATTGTCAGATATCTATTGGACGCTAAGTAATGCGTAATTTATAGCACAGAGTAAGCTTAGTAGAATATCTATGATTACAGTTACATATTTATGTTGCAAAGTCAATTAGTTAGATGCCTTTTCCCTTTATCTTCAATTAATTTCCTATAGTAATCCCTCTCCTCTCAGTATTTGACCCACCCATTTCCTCTGTCGACGCTTCATTACTTCAATCAAAACCCTCACTTTTTCGCATCACCTCCATGGCCTCTGTGTTCTACAGTCACTTTTCTGTGCATAATGTTAATTAACTGTACATATTGATATGATAAACAACATGTATCAAGTGTAAATTGACCATATAAAATCTTCAGGTATACATATAGGGTCCTAAAAAATAAAAATTATTTAATTTCTTCGCCTGATGATAATTGTCAGCAGTTGAAACCGGACGCGCAAGATTAATATTCTCTTCTCTTGTGGAACTGTGACTAATTAATTTATCTCTTCAACAAATAAAGCCGTAGTTCATGAATTTAATGACCATTGAAGGTTCATTTTTCGAGAAGACAGATGAACAAATAAAATTTTTCGAGAGGACGGATCAACAAATAAACTTCTTAACACTTGCCTTTAGTGGAAGATATTTTTAACGCTCTGAAGTTTTACAAAATATCTATAGAGAGGCAACTCAATTTTTGAGCTGACGAGTAGATTCAGTGAAGGGGAAATAACACAATGGGAATTCTTAATTGAGGTCCAGCGAGCACCTTATTACCTCGCCACTTTCACTTTCACGTCAAAAATGTTCGAACGCTCGCAAAAAATCCGCATAACGATGGGGAAGGGTATTAAACAAAATGGCGGAGTTGTCGCGCAGCTCGCAACTTTCATCGTTAGGATGTGTTTTATTATTTTATTCGGGTCTTTGAAGTTGAAAATGAATTAGCGATGAGGTGGAAGGAGAGGAAAAAGTGAAAGGTTTTCAAAATTGCGGGGATTATGCGCTTTAGTCCGGCTAAATCCCGCTTCGTTCTGTTCCACTCTGTGCTCTCCAATTTCGCTGGAATTCCGCGACCTTCCTTTAAATTAGTTAGTGCAGATAGAGCTTTACAGGCGGCGCAAACTAACTCGGCCCCTCGGAAATGAAGTTGAAGAGACCGTTTTAAAAAGCGAAAACACGGAATGTAAGGGCAATTAAGGGTGTAAGAACAGCAGTCCAAATTTCCAAAATGATCGCAAGATGTTTTCGGCTGGTTTACTTTAAATTATTTTCTGGTTTTCTTGAAAACAAGCAATTGAGAAAACGGACGTAAAAACTGTAAAAGTTTTCAGATATTATTAATTTCAGCCATTTCACACACTAATGCCGAAGATTGAGAGGGCCAATCTTTTTGATCGACTTTCCCCATAGTGGTTCCGTCATCGAAGCATTCAAATTTAAGCGGCTTAAATCGCCAGCGGAGAAACTTTAACCATTTTACTACTGACCATATTTTCGAGGTTTATTCTGTCAATGCGGTGCAATTTTTACTGAATATGAAACTACTTAACAAAAAAACCCTAATAAATGTAAATGCAGTTTTAAAAGAGCGATTTTTATATTGATATATTTTTAGGTTTAAAGTGGGTTATTTTCTCTTTTAATGGACTGTATTAAAATTTAAATTTTCGGCAACTTTTATAAGTGATACAAATTTAAGGTGGTTTCTGTGATCAATCTTTCTTTTTTTTGAGAATCTTGCTTACAAGTAATCTACAACATAGATGAATTTATTGTTGATTATGCGTCAATAATTACGTTCTACGGTTGCCAAGGTAAGAAACCCTTTTCTCAAAGTCCCGGAATTACGGAATGTATACGGAAAGTCCAATACACAAGTAAAATTGCCATAATACTGAGAAGGAGTAGCCAATTTGTGCAAAAATAGAAAGAAAACGGCAACAGTTGATAATACAAGAAACAAACCTTGTTTACTCGGAGAGTAATGCGGAGGAAAAAATCGTTCACTAAAATTTTTTCCCTTCGAGATCAATTTTTTATCTTTTGGTTAGAATAATCACGATCCAACATGTTCCATAGCTTTTACAAGGAATAAGGATAGGAGACAAATTACTCTTTCCGGTAAATACAAATGGGATGGTCAACAATAACCTTTCCACCATTTACTCCAGCAAAATCTAAAGCGATGTTTGTAAGACTGTCTAATTATTCTTATTGGAGCGTTCATGGGTTGATTTGGACCGTATTAGCAATAAACAATTTTGATACATTCCTATTAACACCATAATGTTTCACGTCGATTAAGTCCTTTAATATAAGAAACCATATCTCTTTGAACCCCAAAAAAGTAACGTTCTTCAAGAAAATTAAAAGTCAATTCATATCACTGTCATTGAAAAGATATGCGTGCGTAGCTGAACCCCATCTTTGAGATACTTGTCGACATTGCGGCAGGCTAGAGATTGATGGAAACAATTTGCTGATAGAATCTAAATTAGGTCTTCCAAATAGCCGAGTGGGCAGCACGTTTGCTTCTGATGAAAGTGGTCCCGGGTTGGATTTCTGGTGGGAGTCCGCATTTGCGAAATGACATCAGCTGTCGAAGCACTTTTAACAATACTCTATACTACTACGATTACCACAGTAAAAGTCGATTGCTCTCGAAGTTGAGAGGGATCCTCCTTTTCAATCGAGATTAATTCTTGACTGTATTGCGAGTATCTCGTTTGACAAGTCTTCCAAGAAGTGTATTTTTAAATAAATCATCTATCTATTATACATACTAATTAAAAGACCTTGTGTTATCACTGCAATACCTTCTGTTTTAAGTTAATTATGTTTTCTAGGTGTTGATAATTATGTTACCCATAACCAATTTTGAATATTGATGTTGACAAGTCTGACGTAGTTTTTAGTTTTCGATAATTTTAAATGAATTTTAAGGCTGAATTAGTAAACAAGTTGTCGATAAATCTTTCGTGAAATTTTTTAAGGTAGTGCACCAGTTCGTTGATCTTCGACGGGAACAGTGTAGTGATAACTAGTAAAGAAGTTCTCTGCAAACAGAGGAGTATACAGCTAGTCTTATCTTTCCTCAGTTCATTATTTTAGCATAATCGATGTGGGAATAAAAGTCGCCACTAACGGTTAAGTTGATTGTTGTTGAAAAACTACAAACTACCAAAAATGTGATCCTCCCCACTGCGTATTTGCCATCCAAGAATGTATCTGCTTCTACCCCTGATGCCTATTTGTTGCTAATGATTTTTGGAATTCCCCAGCAACAATAATCGATGTGGTTTGGCCGCAATTCGTTCAACGCAAAACAGAAGACCATGAGATGACTCGGTCCCAGACCGAAAAGTATAAAATACTTTTGAAATGTTAAAAAAATATTCTTTACATCAAATTGAAATTAACCGTTTTATTTCCTCTTGATCCACAGCATAATGTTGCTGATATTGATAATTTTAAAAACTAACTACGTATTTATGATGAAATATAAAAGGAGTTGGCGGCGAAGCAAAATGAGGTCAATCGAGCCAAGCGTCTGGCAACCGATCATCGGCCTATCGACCCAATTTGTAATGACTCCTAATTTTAACCTTAAAGTTGTAAACAAATATACGCATTGCCTCACATGCGAGAACAATACGGAGCCTATCCAGCTCTCACGGATTACTCTATTCCGCAGCATTTCGACTCAAGGCCGATACTTACTTCCATTCCATCTCTTCCGCACGCTTCGACCCTGTTCCGGACGATCTTTCCCTCGGAGTGCTGCAATCAATTATTTCGTCCCGCTGGCGTTAATCGAAATACGAAGTTCTTGGTTTCCATCGGCGAAACAAACGCTCCGCGAGCTCTTTCCGCATTACATCGGATTTCGAGGGGAATGAGAATTACAAATTAAGCCCACGTCCCGCGCTGATTGAAAAATGACCGCGAAAAATGTAATCCGAAGAGCGTGATCCTTTCAAATTGGGTGCGCGGACTCGAACATCTGTCATGAACCTGCGGTCGCTGCGAAGAATAATGCATGTTTTCCGAAGTTCTTGGCGAGCTCGTGAAAGTGGTGCGATTGAATCGGTCGAGGGGCGTTAGCGTGTGCGAGGCACCGATATTTCCCCGATACTTTTTTCGCCTTTAATTAAAATTCTTCCTTCGTGAGGCTCGATCCTTTCTACGTGGGATAAAGCCTCTTCCTGACTACTTTGCTGGTTACTTCTTCATCTAACTTCGAGTTATTCCAATCCCGTAGCGACTCAGTCCTGGAATTCATCCTACATCTCGTGGAACTTTATAATTAATGTAAGTTGCCCATGTTAACATTGTCCATGATTTCGTAATTGTATTTGGAACATTTTGTGATTGTAATCTTTCAGTAATACAATCATACGTGTATGGTTTCCACAAGGAGCACTCAATTTTCTGCCTCTTACCAAATAAGAATAAAAATTAAATATAATATGGTGAACTTTAACCAAGTATTTCTTCCGCACTAAATGACGAATAAGGAGACTACCGGTTTCCCCGTATCTTTTATTTCTTACCCTTAATTATTCACTCCAAATGCAATCGCAATATACTTCTAACACTAGAAATGCTTAGACAAAGCAGAATAGATATCTCATCTGTGGTGGATGAACACCTCTTTCCTTCCTTCTCCCCCATCGTTAAGGTAAGTTCACCCCTTGACAGATTACTGGAAGACCATTCTCATCTTCCATTTCCTTCTGCAACTCCTTCCTCTTTCTCCTACAAAAACTCGTGTTGAAACCGTGTGTCGTTATTCTTTATTTTGTGTGGAATAAATACTTAATTACAGTTTACCATCTTTTATCTAAATATGGGAGTTTCACCAAGTTACGACTGCTAGAGCTGGTTGTTTTTAATCATATACTTCATATACTAAATAATCCGAATAAAAATAACAATACGAGTATTTATAACATTTCACTTTAGTCCATACTCAAAGAAACGAATATCAGAGCAAAAATAGCGCAATAAGACTAGGATTATCATTCGCTTGCTACGTAAACTAAGTCAGACGCAAAGAAGAGGAGAAAAATAGAGAATTGAATAGACTACGGGGAATTATTTGGGAAGCAAAGAGATAGGTTGGGTAATATCGACGCATGAAATAACTGCAAAGCGGGAGACTTAGAAAAGAAATATTGAAAGAAGGTGGCTGTGGAACCATTTTATATCTCGAATGGAGGAAGTCATACGGACGATGGCAAGGGATGAGAAACCAAATACAAAAAGGAGAAAGGTCCGGGGTAAAGGTAGCAAGATGGCAGACAAAACGATTGAGTGAAGAAGATGAATCCGCAAATTTAATATTAAAAAATTTAGATGAATAAGCCGACACGTACTCTTATATCAATCTATATACGTAGGCGAAAGTGATGGGACGATACCAAAATTTTTCCAGATTCCGATGCAAATCCCGATACTTCTCTTAACTTCCGATACGATTCCTGATTCCTGCAATGATTACTATTTGTTACTATTATTTCGGGAAACAAATACTTAATGAAAAAAGCATATTTGTTCATAAAACATTCAGTAGAATAATTAATACTAAAGCCGATATAATAGATCAAGATATTGTTTTATGAAAAAACTTTGGCAAACGTTTAAACGATATAAAGATGAAAATATTTAAATCGCCTAAGTACCTAGCTGCTCGTATTTAAGTCCTAAAATTCTTAAATTATTACATTCAAACATCTCTCCAGGGACGCCCTTCAGCCGATTCATTTCTGTTAAGTAAATGTTAAATTGAACTCTAAATAATTATTCACTTTCAACCGGAATGCAGAGTGTAGACAGATATTTTCTGGGTGAAACTGCCATTTTTCATCATTTTATACATTTAAACAGACTAATTACTATGTTTAGGCACGATTAAGATCTAAAGATTGTAGTTTTACTGATAGTTGAAATCGATTAGTACTTATCTGTTTATCATCATTACCACAAATGGAAGAATCAGTATTAAACCGAAAATTCCAAAGAATCGTTTCTGAAATCGGAAGGTTAAAAATTCTCCGATTGCGATACCCAAAAAGGCTCCGATATCTCCGATTCCTGATTCCGATTTATCGTCACTACTAAACGTGCATCTCACGCTCATCCTCTTCAAGGTAGCTAGGTACTCCCAAGGTACGAGGAGGGAGAATAATACGTATCTAGGTAATTTAATTTTCTTCGATAATATGAATTGCTAATGAAAGGCAGTGAACTTCACTGATGGCTTAATAATAAGGATGTCAAATCGATGTAACGATTAAAATGAAACGAAAGTTATTTTCTCCTCAAAAGATTGCGAATGCCGCTGGTGGTATAACCGGTTGAGAAACTTTTCCTAGGAAAGTACGATGTTTTAAATCACTGAGAACATAATGATGCTGAGGAGAAACGTGTTTTATACGCAACGACGAAGTCATATAAGTTTTCATTCGAGAGAAGATTTTTTGAGGTTCTGTTATTAAAAGGGAATTAACGTTGGGATATATTACATGGGGGCAATTTCTTCACAGTTATAAAATCATCTAACGAATAAAATTCCGATAAAAATCGAATGATACACCTATCAGCTCAGAGGCTGGCTCAACCACTTTACCATTAGCTACCGAAAACCCGAAAAGGGGAATGAGGTTTGATAAGCATGATGAGGAGTGAGGTAGTTTGGTCTTGCTTTCCTTTTTGAGTCAGGATGCTTCGAAAAAAAAAGATTATCTAAGTGCAGCGCATTGATACCACGATTAACACTTTCTATCGAATTCAATGAGGAGCGACCTCAATATATGGTATTTTTCAACGTCATTCATATCGTCGTAGCTTTCATACAATCACAGCAATAAACAAAAGTAAAATAAAAGCAAATGAAAATACATTTCCCTCTAACCAATAACAAAAACGTCAAGAACATTCAGTGCCATTTGTAAGACCTGATAGATAGCATATATTTGGTTCTTAGTAAATATTTCAGAAGATAACGGACCATTTTGCACCATCTTCGGCTAATAGACCTCCAGCAAGCCATAAATTTTCATTTGAAGTTCTACGCGGTCTAAATTACTTCTGCGTTAAGTAATTATTGGAGTTCCACTCCCATAGAAAATAACTCTGCTTCCTCCTAGACACAAAGAGTAATGGCCTCCTCAACTTTGCTATTGGCGACCCAAAATTATAGTTCCCATTTTCTTCGCGGCCTAATTCGCTAATTTCTTTTGTGGAGTGCTTTGTAACGTAATTGGGAAAAAAACTGAAACCATAATTTGACTACGGTTACTTCTGCGAGTTGTTATTTCGCGAGTAAAGCTTATTTTTTGGTATATTTAGACATTAACATATAAGATGCGGTTTACTTTAATGTTTTATTTTTTGGTATATTTAGCACATTTTGATAGTAGAAGACTATGTTTGAATAAAACGTTCAAGAAAGGAAGGACAGAGTTAAGTAAAATTTAGGAAAATAAATCTCAAAATTTAGCAAAGATCAGATAGAGGCATATAGCTTAAGTATGTCATAAACAGACGTAAGAAGGGACTGGGAAGTCTCGATCTCGCCCCTCAATAAAGAGGTATTATTATTATAAGTACTCTCATATCCTTAAACCCCATAATGGTTAGAAGTAGATGGAATTGGAGACTTTTAGTTTTAATCTCGCCCAAATAAAAACTTTTTATTATTATTGCTATTACTATTATTATTATCTTAATTATACATGAATGCATCTGCATATTGTGATAAATATCCATCGAATGATATTATTAATTTTAAAAACTTCATTTAAAAATAATTTCTAAACATTATTTGTATTATAAATGTTGTCGATAAACAGTAAGTATTATCTCGTTAGTAGATTGTTTTACGTGAAGGCGTGCATAAGTTCACTACGTATTTCATACTGACACAATGATAATGGGGTAGCTAAAAATGATGGATTATGTTTTTCAGTCCGTATAGATAAAAATGCAGGCGATAAACCAAAAATCTGCTCTAAGTTTTCTGATGAAAACACTTCGAAATATTGCAAATGTAGAAAGAAGAGATTCTTTCCTTATAGCTGTTTGAATAATCGGTGGGACGGCTCGGAGCTTCAGTTATCATATGATATATTGATTACGTTAAACTTATCAATTCAAATGATAATAACATGATGAAAATTTTCCTGTTAATTAAAATTTAATGAAAATCAAACGAACAATACATAATTTCTATCTTAGACAACAAGACAAACGACAAAGATTTCATTCATCAGGGTATGATAGCAGGAAAAAGTTTTCTTTTCTTTACCACAACTAAATTGAAAGTGGCTGTGAGTAGTTCATATTTAAACACTTTTAATGCCAATTCATATCCGATTTCTTCTTCTTTGCTCAAGCTTTCGAATAGAAAATTGCATAAAAATCTCAGGAGAAATTAGCTATCGGGTCCAGATCCCCGATAATTTTATAATTAGGACAAAAGGCGCTAACTAGTGACTTCAAGTAGGACTATGCTGATATATTCTCAATGTCAAATTGTTCTGGTATTTCGCTTCAACAAAGAATTTAATACTTGCTAAATAAGTCTAAATGATACGTTTATAGATTACATTAAATTACACATGTCACTAGAATGAAAAATCTATCTGCCATTTATTGTAATTTATATGATGAAAAAGATTTATTTATTAAAAAGTAATCTATAGGAATACTACGTATTATAATTCAAAACTTTTTGTTTATTTTTGCCATATTGAAGCGATTCATTTTTATGCGATGTATATTTGTGTATATTTCGAAAAATTCCAATTTCAATTCAATTCCCAGAACCCCAATCTGATCTTTGCGCCTAGGGCCTCTGGTGGCGTGAATCAGCCCCTGTTCGGGCCTCTTCGCGAAGGTTAAAAGACCGGACCGAACAGTGGACCTTGGGGTAGAAATCTAACTAGTCGTCTAGGGGCCTTAATATAAAGATGCGAGATCATTAGGAGAAGATACGTGGCCCTATTCCGGACGATAGTTTCCAATTGTAGGACGCAGGCGATATCTTTTTATTTTCCCTCGGTCCCGAAAGGCCTCTCTCGGAAAAGAACGAGTTCCACCTCTGCGGCCGTTTGTTATGGATAAAAGGGGTAAAGGGATGAGTCACTTCAGTTTTTTCGCTGCATCCTTTCCTCGAAGGTCGCAGATCTCGAATGGAGGGGAATAAAGGGAGGAGATGAAGGGGAAAGGCCGTTGCCTTCTCTTACATGGTTGACCTGCACGGTAGCGCGAGGGAACTGTTTCAAAAGATTACCTCCGCTCGTTTTGCGATGAGGAAAGCACCTGTTTTATCGCCGCCTCCAAAGGTTGCGAAATACGAAACTGCTTCGTCGATCCCATAGATGCACTGACTAAGAAATATCTAATCGGGTCCAAGGTACTGCGTTGCGCTGAGGCTGAATTCGATGACGAACTTAAAGAGAGAGCCCGGAAATCTCAGAATCTCAGAAAATTTTAATAGAATCTATTAAATCGGCCTCGAATTTGAAGTAGTTTTCCATTACGAAGAAAATTGTAAGACAGACTTTTTACCTTACCACGGAAAGTTTATTCTACGACCATGGTCATATTTAGATAATGTAGCAGATATAATGCGTTCACCTTGCTACATAGGCCGTTCCGATAATGCGAGAAAGATCAGAGAAATAGATGCCAGAACAAATAGATTCAAGAACTCATTTTTTCCGCGAACGGTACGCGAAAATAATTGATTAAGGAAATCATGGTGCATGCATCCCCTGCCACACGCCGAAAGGCGGCTTGCAGGGTACAAACATAGACATAGAATAAACTTTCTGCGGTAAAGATAGTCTGTTTTCGATTTTTTTCATGATAATTAACTTTGTTCCGCACAAAGACAACCTCGTGTATTTGCCATTGTAATTTTATGATTGATTTCTTTCTTATTTCTGTTTCAAATATGTATCTAACTTTGAATATTAATTGATTATATTCTTTTATATTTGATAATAATTATCTACTCACACATTTTATGCATATAAGCATTTAAAATCTAATTATTCGAGTTAGTGTAATTTATCGATAGTACGAATTTGAACCTTTTTAAAATGAATATATTTTAGCCCAAACATATATTTATACCCGGGAACATTTTCCAGATGTTCAGCGTATAGAACAGAAGCATTTCGCGTTAATTACAGGATTTGTCAACTGAATATCACAATCACTTTTCCGGGATTAGGAAAACTTTGGAAAAAAATACGAAAAAGATTATGCTTACAATCCCGCAAAAAACGGCGAACCACTCTACTTCCATAATTCGTCGTAGCAGTATTCTTCGGCAAATCTTCGACAAACTTCATGCAAAGTCTGCTAAATTTGTAGAGTGGAGGGTGTGAGAGGGAGAGACATGAAAAACCAATTATCGTTGCGTTAGTAACTCAACGCTGGCTCCAAAACCTTCGCAAATAAGCCGTCCATTTCTCCAGGAAAGGAGAAATAAGTGCTCGAAATCCTCTTCGCAAACAAACATTTGCTCGCCGAGGAGCAAACAGGAATCTAGCACTTCTGGGGCGGAATTAAACCAGAGTAAAACTTTTGAAAATGTTATCGATGGAAATACGAGAGAAGATAAAGTTATAAAAGGAAGAAAAAACATCCCAAAAAATTGGTCGAACTTTTAAGAGCGAAGTAGTGTTTCAATTAATTTTACCAAGTTCCCCGGACTTTAATAGAGTCTGCGTGTAACGAGTAAACGTGACTCTCATGGGAATGTCCGCACATGTAAGATTTTATCCGCCCAGACAAATAACTTCTGATTATCATTGTTTGAATGAATAAAGCCTTGCATAGAAATGCATAGCAAAGAATAAGCTCGTGTTTTCAGAGACAGTGGGAGTATAGGATACATCCAATTGGGAATTCTCGCCGCAAAAATAATAGTTTTCGAGGAGAATGACTTCCTACAGGGAAGGTTATTTCATATGCTCGTCCTTTTATTTCCTTTCGATATTAAAAATCGCAGTCGCATATTTTCACTAAATGTTTCGTAAGCTTATTATATAGCTGACGTGAGCTCCAACCGGGAATCGAACCCGGAGCCGCTTTCACTGAAGTCGTTAGCCACATGGCTATCCGTAGGCCCAACTGATTTCGTACCTCGTAAGCCCATTCCCTCATTTTTCATTGTGTGTGACAAGTATACATATCTCTACTAACTTCTGCATATATCTAAAGATTGTCATCTCATCCATATCGGGGTATTGGTTCCCGTAAGTTGCCCGTAATTATTGCAACAATTAAAGATAATAACTTGTTCTGCTTTTGAATTAAAATGACCTGAGCTGTATGGGACTATCCTCAAATGATATAAAAGCATTTTTGTGATATTTGACCCCCCCTCCTCCGTCATAAAGTGCCCTTTGAAGTGTAATACCCTATGACAGAGGTAGCAAACCTTTTGCGGCAAGAGCGCCATTTTTAATAAATATAATGGACTTGCGTGCCAAATCACAGTGAGATGCTGATAATGCATATTTTATTATGTCAAAGATGTTGTCATTGACGTGAATAATCACTGATTATCACTACTAATGAGTAGAATACATCCATCCATACGTTATTTACTCTGGGGCTTAATTTTTTAATGAAAATATATAGCAAGGATAGTGCCGTCGGAGTTCCGCGCGCAGAAAACGTTCTTCCGGATGATACTTAAGGCACGCATGCCGTAGGTTCGTCATCCCTGCCCTAGGAGAACAAACGTCTTAGACCCCCTAGAGTGTGACATCATTAAAGGACGGCCCTACGGAAAGAAGCCTTCTTCACTGAGCCTGACCAAGCACTACTTGGAGGAATACATAATAGCGGCTCAGATCTTGATTAAACAAATTTCACAAATATCAGTCGATAATAAATAAATCAGTCGATTGACTTTAGCTTGGAAAAACATGTAACATCTTGTGAATCTTAAATATCAGTTTTTTGTTCCGCAAGGGCGCTCCGACAGCATGGAGTACAAATCTGCTTTGGAATTGGTTAGATTGATTACTCCTTCGGATACTATCGTACAATCTTATTGTGGCCCAGAGCCACCAAGCCTTATATTTAGCATTGAATTATTCGATTGAATTCGATCATGTATTATACGTTTCCTATTCTTTTATATTACTCAAGGTGTCAGCTTGATTGTTTGGATTTCCCAATCACTTGAGGTGTGGTCCTTGAAGTGACTGATAACAGTTCCTTTGTAAGAAATACTTTTCTGTGATAATTTTGCGATTATTTCAGTAACTTAATCATCTTTTCGCGTAATTTATGATACCAATAGTTTCGCCATACTAAAAGAATTTCTCATTGAAACTTGTTCTTCACGAAATTTTAAAAGTCGGCGAGAACTTTATAGAAACTGAAATGGAATGACTATCGGTATCGTTGGAGTATATCACTTGTTTTATCGCATTATGTGGGCTAACGAAAGATATGAATTAAAATTTCTTCTGATTTACAAGGAGCCTTGCTGAAGGCTGCGTGATCGTATAAAATCATTTCCAGGTGTATCGCACCTTCAATCGTAACTTCCGGTGAATGTAGTGAAAAATATGGAATTCCGTTTCGCCAACGCTCATAGTCGTTTGTATCTCGTTCTGTTACCACTTTTAGTCTTATTTGTGAACAAATGACTTCAATTAAGAATGGAGTTTTGCGAGAAGTTTCCCGTTTGGTTGGAACAGAGAGAGATGGGGGCCTGGAACGTGAACGTGGTATTGAAGAGGCAGATAAACAAAGAGCGAGAGAGATGGCATTCTTCGAAGAAAATGAGATATGTACTCGTCAGGAGAAGTGCATTCGCTTTGTAACTCGAGCTTCTTATTTGACTGAGACGTTTTATGTCGACGTGAACTTCGTTGCGCGACTGTCGTATCCAAAGAAGATAACGGAAGCAGATTATGAATGCCGCTGAGATGAACACACAAACTACGATGGATGTGGAACACATTTGACCGACTTCTTCAAAGTATTCCTTAGTATAAGAGTCCTAAGTTTCTTCCGGGAAAAACTGAATTATAAATTAATTAATAATAAGAAAACTGAATATTCATTTCCTTATTTGAGTAAGGTTATCTTTCGCGATAAGAATTGAATAGCTGAAAAAATCACCATGCTGCAATTTATTATTTGCAAGTGATCCTGGTTTCAAGCAATCACTAGCCATGGTAACGGTAGAATTGTAAATAAACATTTGCATTTAAAAGCCGCATGCCGCCAATGGCGCGTGGCAGGGGGTGCACCGATAATCCTATTATAACTGCTATTAGCTTCTCTAATACTACGAGGGAAAAACGACCAGAAGTAACTATCCGTCCAGGCAATCACTTCCCTGAATCGCTCCTTAGTTTTCTCTCGGAGCTAACGCAAATTGCTAACCAGAATAACAATATCAGCTATCTCGTCGATGAGATCTGTAGTGATAAACGTTTCGAAAAGCTTACGTCGGTAATCAAGTCTTCTATCCCTAAGCGAAGTCCACCCGAGGGATTCTATCATAGCCGAAACACTACTGTCGAATCCAAAATCTCCCTTGACAAACCTAGCCCCTCTAAGTTGAACCATCTCAAGATCGGAGACTAATTCCACTTCGTGAGGATCCCAAATTGCACAGCAATACTGGAGGAGAGGTCGAATTAGGAAAAAGTAGGCTATTTCCTTTACTCTCGATGAACATCCCCTCAGAATCCTACTGGCTAACCTTTGCATCCCGTTTGCCTTTCCTACTACGCTTCAAATATGATATTTGAAGAAGAAACTACTACTGAGCGTAAATACTAGGTATTTATGACATTGTTTTGATTCATTCAATTTAATGGCAAAGATACAATCTCACTCCGAGAGTATAAATTCTTTGTGAACGTATATTATTATTATTATTATACGTCATAAAGGGTGGGGTGAGTTACCAGGTAACGAAGGAAAGGGCATTGAATAGGAAATATAAGGGCACATGGACCTACAGAAAGGTAGAACACTTAAGTGATATACTATCATTCCCTTTCATGGACTACAACATTTTCGTGGTGGAAGGACTTGCGTTCCTACGACCTAGAGAGCTAAACTGGTCATTATTATTACAAACTTTTGTTATTTGTTAGCTTGATGGAAAAACAGACATGAATGAATCTACCTTGTACCAAACACTTTCATAAAAGGAGGTTTGTAGTATTTGCACATTTTTGGCTTCGAGGGAAAAATGCGAACTTTTATAGTATCTTGAAAAAAGGTTTTTTCGCTTCAATTTCTCCTTCATATTATTCATTATGCAACCCTTTTTTTTCAAGCTGAGGTATAATTTCATGATATCTGTATCGAAGTCTGGAAATATACCTATATTTAATTAAGCTCATGGCTTGACTGCTACTTGTGAATCAGTTATTTTCATGAATGCGAATTTTATCTCTATTATTTGAAGGATTTTTGTCGACTACGAATCTTTGGCTGCTGCAAATTCTAATCGGTGCTTCCCGAAAGAGTACTCTACTTTCATTCGAAAATTTTAGGATATATTTTCAGCGATTTAGAACCAAAATTTGTCTTGCAAAGGTCTTAAAGAAACTTTCATAATTGGAAATAAAAATAATACCTTAATTCGAAAATGTCGGCTATAATACAAAAAGGAATTGGACAAACCATCTTATTGCTCACGAATCGAAGCTTTTCGTAAATGAAAAATGACGTAAGATAAGGATATATTCATTTGTATTTGTTATACATTTTAAAATAGATTTAAATTTAAAATAAATACTCCACGTAAAATTCAAACCTTGATAGGATTCTTTTCCGAATAAAAATTTAAAATAATCTTCGCAAGAGAAAAAATTATCTACAGGTTTGAAATATATTCCTCGGGAACTTCAGCTATCCATTCAACTACTTTTTTTGTTTCTCTCTAAAATTTAATCTTTCATTTAAATTTAAATGGTCATTATATGAGTTACTTACGAGGAAAATTATTTACCGGTAATTAACGGTGATTCATACATGCGTGTCTGCAAACTCATAAGAGTACCAACGTGTCAAGAAAGCGTATCTTACTCAGTGTTTACCTGCTGGCCGGGTCGCACAGGTTTGCTATTCTCAAGTTACCACGATGAGAAAGCAAAACTTCCTGCCGAGAATGGAATAACGCACTGCCCGTGAGTTTTTACTCGTGAAACAGGGGCAATGACTCGCGATTTTCAATTTCCTTCCCTATAGTTTTGAAAGATAATAATTTACTTAATGTTGTCGCATTATTTAATCACTGGCCAAATTAAAATTCATCTATTATTTCTCAATGACTGTTTTAATAAAATTCAGCACTTCTTCACATATTTTGCGAGTTAATTACCGAATTAATCGTAAATTTAACGCTGATGGACAGTTTCCAATCTATCGTAAGCAATTTAATTCAGGCACGCTCCCTCCATGAAGCAAACTTAAAAAATATTCGGTTTATAATTCAAGTTCTTCGCATTTAATATTTAACTTAATCCAAATATCGAAAAAGCTAGACGTATTAAACAATTCTTGCTGTATTAAAACCCTTCCACACGAGGCGGATTTTCTGAGTTTA
The DNA here is from genome assembly GCA_000376725.2 of Ladona fulva. NCBI lineage: Eukaryota > Metazoa > Arthropoda > Insecta > Odonata > Libellulidae > Ladona > Ladona fulva. The sequence continues at coordinate 566,562 of KZ308646.1, read as the reverse complement.
TTAATTAAAAGGTTGTCTTTTGCTGTTTTCTTTCATTACCTTTTTTAACCCTTTAATTGCTCCCATCGTAATTAACGATTTTGGCCTTCATCCTTTGTCTCGTGAAATATGGTCTTGTTTACATGCACATCCTAGGTAAGTTATAAGAATATGAGACTAAAGAAATAATTTCCTCATCATTTAGATGACAATTACAACTAAAATTTTCAAAGAAAATCATTCAAAGTTCAATTACAACTAGAAATCTGCTAATCGAATAAACAAGTTTTATGTATGTGATAGGAAAATTTGTGACATTTTGCGCAGTCTAAGGGTCAAAAATATTTTTTACGTAAGGTTTTAGAGCATTGATTGGGTTAGAAGGAATAGCAGAGGAGTCTCAACCTAGCCCAAATAAATATTTTCCGTAATTCCTTTGGTCCAAATATCGATTTATACCCCAACCCCTACACTAGGTGCTACCAATTTCCTGGAGAGGGAATGAGGTTTACTAGTTAAGAGTAAATAAATAATTTGCCTTTACTTTCTTTACTGAGCAAGAAAGTAGAAAAGGCCCACGTAAGGACAGCACAATAACCCTATGGCCTGGTAATGTATACTTAAAATGGACTATAGTTAAAGTTCACTTTGAGGCGTGTTATTATAATGTTTTGTTAAAGTGAAGATTATCGTAAAACTCCATACTAATCCATCCAATATGAGGCAGATAAACTGTAATGTTCACATCAGCTCTAACAAATCATTATAATACCGGCTACTAAATTGAACCTTAGTTAAATTTTAAGGAAATATTACAATACCTGGCCTTAAACTAGGGGCTTGATTCACTCAATAAAATCAAATAAAGTACGTTTTTGGAAGACGTTGCAGAAGTTATCCTTCCTCTACGTTACATTTTTACACTGCGAGAGAAATCAGAGAAACAGATGCTACCGCTAACCTTTTAAAAATTCATTTTCTTGCGAATGGTACGCAACAGTGTAAGCTGAGGGGGAGGAATGTAATACATAGATGAGGAAGATAATTCATTCGAAACTTTCCGGAAAGACGAACATCCGCACTTCCACAAAATTTCCTTTTATCCATCTTCTCATTTATCCAAAAATTTTCACCAGACGCTCGACCAAATTGCTTTCTTCAGATTCCGAAAAGAAGCGTTGCGCGTGGAGCCGATGGAAAAAAAAGCTTTCCTTCAGCGACGCCAAATCAGAACGAGAAAGCCTCCGTAGGTTACTTAGGCGTGCCAACCGAAATCCTTCGCCGTGCCACTTACGACAAGTGTGCTATACGTGCCGGAGATTAGGCGAAATGGGTCTTCCGAAAAATTTCAGCGCTTCCGTAACTTTCGATTCGGTAGAGGATCTGCTACGAGGAACCGACTCCATTTCAGATCGGAAGGAAAATTCGATTAGAAATCTCTTGTCTCCTCTCAAGTATTCCAGTTACCTGGGATGGCTTCACAAATCACAGAAATTCCGAAACGCAAACATGAGCTGTAAGTTGCAGTTACGTTTCATCCTAAAGCACATAGTACTGTGTCGCTGATACGGTATGATGGTATGAAAGAGCAACTTAAAGAGGGAAACGTAAACAGTAAATAGTATTTTCTATAGAAAGTGAAANTATGTATGTATATATAGGAAGAAAATTTGATTTTATGTGATGAATTACTCACACCTGCAGCCAGAGCCGCCCAAGTGTGAATTTAATTTGCCGCCCCTCAAAATTAAATACCAAAGCCATAAATTTCTTGATTTGCGGGTAAAAATTATTTTGTGAGACTGAAAAACCAGTGTTTTATGACTTTTTTCCTCAGCTTACATTGGTCACAATACATCAGTAACAATTAATTATGCATATTCCGTATCCAGACGTAGTGAATGGTCATTACGAGTTAATAGTTCACATTGCTTTTAAGTATCATTATCTTAGCAGCTATAGTATCCGTCAATAAAAAACGCAAAGCTATTTGCAAATTAGGAAATACTCCGATCAAATTTTCAGTAAAGATGCATTCCAAAACCCGAAGGGGATTTATTCTTGGTACCATAAAATTTTTTATCGATTCCAATTCTTCGATTAAATCCACTGTACAAACATTCCTTTCTAGTCGTGAGTTATCCGTAATTATTTCCTCTAAATGTTTGCTAATCTTTAATTTCACACTATAATCTTTCCTAGATAAGTCATGCATATCACACAGAAAACAACAAATAATGTTATTGTAATGACAATAGTGGCGGATACGGTTTGCTCACAGAGTAGACATTTGGAGAGCAAATATCTAAGTCCGAAAAGAAATTTAGTAGTATTAAACAAAGTAGAGTTTAAGCTAAGCAGTCAGGTCATCGCTCCCTTCGGGGATACTAAATTGCGGCTCCTGGCCTTGAGAGGCTTTATCTCCCGTCACTGTCCGTGACGGGTAAACATCTTAGCTAAAATTTTAGTTCTGACACCTTGTGTCTGACCTAAATCCATTTTAGGTTTGACACCTTGTGTTCGAAGAAAATCTTTAATATATTTTCCGTTTTTATTTTGCTATATGACAGGAAAATAATGTCTTTCTCGTGTAAAAGTCTCAGCCTTATTCTTGGCTTTGATAATATGACGAGTTTCGAAGTGTGACCGATGCTGAATAATGGCATTCTTTTAGATAGCATGCCTAATAATGGTCAATTCTTGAATTTTAACAAAATTATTATTTATAGAGGCATTTTCGTGCACTTTCGAGGAATTTTCCAGTCATAAATACTGGCTTAGTGAGGAAGCTGAGTACAAACTACCTCACTCCTCATCTTGCCTAGTAAGCCCTCTTAAGGCTTCTGGCAACTGATTGGAGGATTTTAAGATCAGCCAGACTTCGGGATGATGACTGATCAGACATGACATGGAACAAATAATTTGTACTGTTTAGGTAGGAAGGTTTTCACTGAAACAAAATAATTTTAATGCTCCATTCCCTTCAAAACTTTAACTTTCTCATTACATAAAGTAATTGACTAATGGAGGCGAGTTTGATAGAACTTCTATCTCAAAGCCGTCGCTACAAAAATGACGATAAGACGCAATGCAGCGTTTGCTCGGTCGTCACAATGGACTACATGGCGGTCTCCACTGATAACTCTCCCGGTTTCTTCCTTCTCCGATTGACTCTTGAGGCTTACTCATAACTAACCGGTCTGAGACTGGCGCCGCTCCATTCCCCGTGACTCATTGCGAATCATCCTCCGTGGAAGTGCACTCGGGGAAAGGAAAAAAACGACCGGGACGACCTCTGTGATTACCTCACGTGAAGGAGCCGTGGGCGGCGGAAAAGAAATGGAATAATAATATTGGAGTGGGAGGCAGTGCGATTCGGTCTACGGACTGCATCGGATTCGATGCAAATGAGGTAGCGGTGGGCGAAAAGAATGAGTCGAGAAGCGGAGAAATTAGCGCTACTGAACAATGAAGTCGGTGCAAATGTAGATTAATAATTATCGCCTCGTCATGCGGAGAATCAGAATAGATATCGATTCGCATTAGTTCATTACGCTTGATTATGATTTTAAATGTATTAAAAGGGATGTACAATGAATAGCTACATTATGAATAACATATTTATTTATTTGTTATTTATTATTATACATTACCGTCGCAGTTAGACGCTGAGTCTGGTGGCGACGCTATCTTACTCTAATTTGACAAACTTATACAATAGACACAATTAACACAAACAAGCTTACTGTCTTACATACATATCTATCAAAATCAAACAACATCTTTGCCTATCGTTATTTCAAACTACTCTATCATTATATTTACAATTTAAACAGCTATACATTATACAATTTAACAAATCTCCGAAGTAACCAATGAGTACACACACAATATATCATAACAAAATATTAAACTTTAACATTAAAATACATAAAGTACTTAAACTTAAGAACTATCCTTGGACAGCATTAGCCCTTGACACTATTAATCATGTGAGAACTTTCAGGGTTCCTGATAGGCCTTCACGGCTACCGTAGCGGCCACATGTAAGCATTTAGGCCATGTATATGATATGCTGCCGATTAGGTCATATTACACTGAATTACACATTAGTACTGAAAATGCCATACTTTAATCTAATTTTAGGCCATTACTTTAATTTTCAACAACAACAAAAATAATAATAATTTTTATTCCGTTACATACATCAAAGTACAAAAAACATTACTTTTGAAGGATTATAGATACCCCATTGGTAAAAAATCACCAGCTTCGGGGTTTCCCCTGCCACACACCGAAAGGCTGCTTGCAGGGTATTTATGTAGATGTACCGACTCTTCAGGAAATTGATAAAAATACAATAGAAAAATAGTACAGAAAATGAAAAACTTAAGACCAAGTGTGGGAACAAAAAACAAAAACTATATAGAAATAGCACACATATAATTTAAAGCATCCAAATTTCTCCAATATTTGCAATGTGCTTGTCCAGTGTAAAACACTCTTTCCTCATCCTGAATGAAATATATTTGCTTTTATTTAAAGAGCCTTGAAAGTGCACATTTCATTTACTTTTACAATTTCATGGTAAATATGATATGAAAGCTACTGAGGTATGATTAATGTTGAGTGACACAATTCGTCCTATTCATTCTTTGAGTGTTATGAAAAGTATTATCCTTGCAATGCTTTTTGCTGCATCACTCAAATTTTTTCTATTGATAGCATACTGGGTCAGCGAGCTAAGTCAGGGCCTACCTCACTCCTGATCATGCCTGGAAAGACTCATTCCCTCTCTCAAACTTGTTATAGTTTATTTATAGCACTTAACCATTTGGCGAGGATAGGCCAATAGGCTTCTATAACACCTAACCTCTGAATATTTAATATAAAACTCATAAATACGAAAGAACAACTGACAACTCAGTTAAAATATACGTTCCAAAATCATATAACTATATGTAAAAATAAAATAAAAATATANTGTTGTCGTATTTCTTTTATTTAACGGTGTCGTCATGTAGAAGCTATATATATATATATATATATATATGAAAGATTTAGTTTATGGTGGAGAGTTGAGTACCCAACCAGCCTTCCAGTTTATGACTTTACGCATGTAACATGTTAGTGGTGTTCTTGCAGGAAAAAATAACATTCACCTGGTTTTGTTTTGATTTTATATATATTAAACAAATAATTAACAATCTTAACAAAATATCAGCTTCGGATTTCTTCTTTGCGTTGCCGATGCTGGACAATGTTGACTTCTGCTGATCAGGTCAGACGCTTAGTCTTTTTTTGCACCCATTCATGAAACTGTTCATGAGATGGCTCAAACGAGAGAGAGAGAGTGCGAGAAAAAAAACGCGAGGGCCTGATTGCTGTCAGCAGCACCGGCGCATGCGCACTGGAGATGTATAGATGTGCAGCGCCGCCACTCCATCCGTGCTAGTTTGAAATAGTCGAGTATCAAGAATAACGAGTAATGAATCACGAATAACTCTTTTCTTTGTTCTTATCGTTTGATTTAGTAGCAGTCAATGAGGTATTACGAAGATGAACGTCATAATTCAGCATCGCACATACTTCAGTAGCATTGATTATATTCCATCAAAGATCAAGACAGACTGAAATAAATGCAACATAAGTAAAGGAAAGTAAGTACATTTTCCGCTAACTTGTACTAAAAGAAAAGTGTGAGCGGATGACAAACATTTTACTGAAAACTTCATTCGCTACCAATCTCAAGAAATTTAGGACACATATTCGGGTAAAGAGTACGCAAGAACGTTCAAAATCATTTTAAAGCACCACAGCGGTTGCGGAATTTTTTTCCAAATTATGTCGTCGGCAAATTCAACTCAACAACAAAACTTTTAGAACGGGTTCCGATGTATTACCGCCGCAAGAATATTTTCCTCTTTCATTCCGGAGAACATTCTCCCCCATTTAAAATTCCTCCCAAACAACTGTAATAATTTCCAGCCGGCAGTCCTTTGAAAAGCATTATTTTTTTTCGTGCCGCCAACACATTTCCATATGAATATTCGCGGACCATTCCCACTCCCAGCGGAGCGCATTTACTCTCGACATGTCCGTCGAAGAGCGCCAAATTAGACTTTTAAGTCGGAGATGAAATCGATTGTCGCCCTCAAATGGGGATCGGGAGGGGAGAAACGTGGATTTTTTGAATGGCTGCCCGTATGAATGAAAGCGCGGAGATCTCTCCTCCTGCTGTACGCCCACGACATCCGGTCGCCTCGTCGTGGGCGTACTCGCGCAATTAAAAAAAAGAGGTGAAGGGGGGCTTGAGGTCGAAAGGAACGTCCCTCTTTCTCCTTGAGTGCACGTCCGATAAGAGGTGAGACTCCTCGTTCCGTTTGAGACCTTGACACTTAAAAAAGTGGCGAGTACCTCTCCCTTACTCCCTATATGGAATTGTACACGGGGATGTGCATAATAAGGCATCGCGGATGTGCTGAAACGGAATGGGAGGGAGGGGATGAGAAAGCGAAATACGAGTGGAATCGAAGGTGAGGATATGGAGTGGGAAAACACCGGGAGGCTTCGAGAAGTAAATATTGCGTCATTCTTATCTTAATCTGTTTGTTTCTGTTGCCTAATACATGTGAATGTTGTTCTTGATTGTTTATTCTCCACGCTAAGGCCCAGTAATATAACTTATACATAAGAAGGACTTTTACTTATGTTCACTTCTCCTAGTTTGTATCTCGACACGTACTCGTTTTCCAGCATATTCTTCTTCCTCTGGCGCTACAGTCCTCCGTGGACCTATATTAATCGAAGAAAATTTTCGGTATGAAACCCGCTTCTTAAGTAAATACTTGAATGAACTTGAATTAAAGTTTGTTTTAAGGCACAATGTTATAATGGTTTGTAAAAATTAAGATGAAGATTATAACTAATATCCATGTCCACTATGATCTTCTCTTTAACAAACCATTACTAAAACCGGGCCTTAAAGTGAACATTACTTAAAGTTCATTTTAAATATACAGTACAATTACGGGCCTTAATGTTTTCATAGTCGGATGAGCATAGTTATTCGTTCACTAGAATGGCTTTTGAAAACTGGCAATCACCATCGCTATTGCTACCACGAGCCCTAACTAAAACTCTCAGCTACAATTGACATACAAAAATACTCTGCATTGAATGTCACTGAATACTTGACGAACGTTAGGTTCTTAGGTATTAAACTGTCTTCAAATGTGTTACGTTGAATTCCCATGCAAAGTAGAAAACCCTAGTAGTTGGCATTGGATATAAAATGGCGATGGAAGATAGATCAATAGAAAGAGCGATCGAAGTGAAAGTTACGCAGTCAATATGTATATATGTGTCTGCATGTAGGGAAGTGGACGACAGAGACGACTTTTAGCAATCAGAGGGTCTTTTAGACGCAAGGACCCGTTCGAGGCCCCACTAGAGATTTTCCAGCAAAGTTATCTTTGTGGCCCCTTTAACGGTAAGAAAGCGTCCAGTGCGCATACTGGTAAATCCGTCCCTGATGGAGGAATTCCATAGAATTTGTTTTAGTATACGTATTTATAAAAGGTTAGCTCACATCATCAAAATATCGCGTTCTAAAACTAATACATATAGATGTTCAAAGCACAACATTTATAATTTGCTTTGTTTTCGATAAAAATTACGTAATATCTTTTAAAAAATCAGTGGGTATCTAAAATTGCAGCATCAGTAATCCAAGAATAAGTAGTTAAATACCTTAAAGCAGCTTAAAAAGGATTCTCGGTTTCCAACCAGGTAAGTTCTGGTGACATTGCAGTCGACAGCAATGTCACCAAATCTCACCTGATTGGAAACCCGAGAATTCTTTTCACACAGCATCTACCAGGAAAGCTCAAGATCTTTATAACCTCAAAGCAGTGTTTCCCAAATTTTTCCATGCTACCGCCTCAAATATGAAAATCCACCAAAATTAATAACTGTATGGCCATAGCTGAAAAAAGATAAAAGGAAATCAAACACTGCAATGATAAAAATTTCCACCAAATTACTGTATGACGATTTTCTGATGTTGTATCGATACCATGAATCTCTATTGAGGAAGATAGATGATAGGCAATGGGATAAAATTCTTTTTCGTCTAGCGCCCCCCTAAATTAGACCAGCGCCCCTAGTGGGGTGGCATCGACCACTTTGGCCATCACTGCTTTAAGGTAACATTTATTCATAATATAATATGGATAGATATTGTTCTAACTCTTTGTAGGAAAAATTATTCAGACATAATAATTTGTAAATAAATTACAGAGTGCGTTTTTCTGTTTTAATATTGTAAATAAAAAGCGTAAAATATGATGGATAATACAGGTTGATGTCTGTCTGACACCGTACGAACTAGTCAATTTTTAACTCCAAAGGCGAAACAAGGAATTGACAAAACAAACAGCTTAAACAGCAGAAATAACTAACGAGGGTCGTTCGCTAAGTCCTTAGAAAATCCAAGAGAGGGAGCTCGTAGTTACTCACTAGATGGCTGTTGAAGTCTCAGTTATATCCATCACATGGTTTCATTTTTATTGTCGGTTGAAGCAAAACACTTTTTTATTTAGAAAATTGGAAAAAGTGAGTTTCGAAATGAGCGGTAGGCGAATAACAAGCAAGATGCGAAGAGGAGGAATTAAATGAGTAGATATTAAGGGCATTATGGATATGTGAAAGGCATTAGGATATGTGAAGGGCATTGAGATCAACAAGCAGATTAAAAATCGAAAGAGGGGATGGGATGAGGATGGTAGAAGATGGAAGAACTGGCGAAAACAGCTGGGGTAATAATAAATTACCACATGGCAGAAGACTTCAGAGACGTACCAGAAAACGATGGAGAGACAAATACTTAATTAGATTAGATTGAGCCTTCATTCGGTGAGATTAGACCCGAGGTTTGGTTAATTGGACTCTACCGAAATAGAACGGACAACGACAAAGAACTTCCCACACTTCGTGACTGACAAATTAAGCCCGCACTTCGTCATAATACCTTTTGTAAGAAAATTTCCCTCTGAATTTGGATTATCGTCTTCTTATTAAACTCTTGAGAAGAAGGGAAAAGTTGAAGTCAATCTTCCGACAAAGAAATTTGCTCTCATTATTTATCGCGGCTCCCTGACCTAATTCAATAATATAAGTGACGAGAATACGGCGAAATTAACGTTGAATTTTAAAAAATGGAAAATTAAACTTAATATATTATTTTATCATCTATGTTTTGATCGAAGGCAACCTTTGAATAACTGAAAACTTACGGTGAGCGGACACCCCTTTGTCCGTCGTAGTTCCCTTAGCTGTCTCCAAGCTCTCTTTATGCCCGAAAACCTACTCGAAGGATGTCAATGAATTTAATCTTCTAACTTATTTAACGAAAATTTTGCAGCTTTAACGATTCTTTCGTATTTTCATTGAGATGCTAAGAATTTTTCCTTTCAATCCCTCTGCATTTACTGAACTATTAAAGTTTATAATCGATGGATTTAGCCATTACTATGTCCATAACAGTAACGATGAAAATAACTTTGTCCAAATTCCACAGAAAATTCCTTTACTGACGACCTGTTTCAAGTATTGATAGTTATCTGATCACGTGCACGAAAAGGACACTTTTCTGGTGGTAACTACCATTTAATGAAACCGGTCGACAATAAATACATTTTCAGTGGAACTAGTACAAAGTTTTTCCATCTTTAACGTTACTAAGTTTATTCGCAGTAGAAATGATAGAGATATTCCTAGATTCATTTTTTTGTTTCAACCCTAAAAAGATATTACCTCGCAGATCATTCTCTTTTAAAAGATACGATTACGAATTATCTGAATAGAAAGTGATGGATTCAGAAACTTCTCTCATCTCTATCTTTTTCTGCATAAAACAGAGCCACCCATCTTGCGGTTGGTTAACATAGGATGCTTATCTTTTGGTGAATAAGGAGTACCTGAAACATATATTTCTAATATCACTTGGCGTTACGCAAATCCTGCAATTAAACCTAACCAAACGTGGATAAAAAGATTATTAAAGGTGTACCGAGGTCGTACTTTGGTACAAGATAAAAATTATTTCTTTGAACAACCCTATCTTTTACTTGTTTAAGGCTGTAATGATATGGTAAGCTACTGAGGTGTTAGTGCTGATAATAACAGCACCCAACTTCGTACTAATTCATTGAATGCTGTGAAAAGTGTATATCTTAGAGTCACTTTGCTGCACTAGTTCCACTCCCTACATTGTGGATCAGAAACGGAAGCAAAGGTAAACTACCTCACTCCTCATCTTACTTGGTACTATCTTCCCTACTGGGCTTTTGGTAGCTCCTGACGGAGGTGTTGAGGTTCAAACCAGCATCCGGGCTAACAGTATACAGGCACTTGAAAGCATGGGGCGTTCGCCAGCAGCATTTTTTAAGTTTTCAACTTTTCCTGAGGGAATCCTCTTAGACCTCTAGAACAGGACGGAAGTCGCTAATCTTCATGAACACGTCACCTGGGAAAATGGCTAAAAAATGTTCCGCACGTGCAATAGGCATTTAGGCAAACGAGAAAGTGTTATGTCGGAAAGGGAGGGAGAGTTCGTTGGGCGTACCTTCGAGAGGAAATAGTGAAAGGGAGTCGAGGTGAAAGGGAGGATGAAGCAGACAGTTAAACCCAACGGAAACATTACTCAGAGGGCCGTTCCACTTGAGGAGAGCGTGGTACACGGGGCAGAAGGGGTTGTCGAAGAGGGGGAAAAGTTTAACTCCGCCGGCCGCGTCATTACCGCCAACGAACGACCAGTTTTCAACTCGGCTTTATCTCTTTTTCTTCGGCGGGAGCAGATGGAGCGAATCCGAGAGCGCCTCCCTCTAATTAGCCGTCAAAGTGACAAAGTTGAGTCCATCGGATTCCATGCAGTTCCGGGGACGTGAAGATGAAGAGCTCGCTTGAATCCGAAGCACACGTGTACACGGGCGATGATCATTCCGTAATGGACCATTACGAGGTATCGCAGACTTTGCGAATGGAAACGCGTTTGGTTTAATATCCGAATCGCGTTCGTTGTTGACTGTGGGGACGGTGAATGGGGGTAATGGAAAATCTATAACTCATGACTTCGCGTTCTAAAAATATAGAGGAATGCAATTGAACGAAGAATCAAATGGTGCTAACTTAGATAACGTCTTTATAGGGAGATGTAGAGACTAGCCAGGCTCTTCCTCCATCCAAACGAGTGTCATTTAATCGAATAAAAATAAGAAATGTGTAAAATTCATGGAGAAAACATAAGTGTTACGTGCTTATCACATGAGATAACACCATGTGAAGTAGTCGAAAAATTGTAGTAAAATTTAGAGAAGCAAAACATTAAATAAAAATAGCCAATTATTAAAAATGCAGCGTGAATAGCACATAGCTTCGTCGAAAATACAATATCATAAAATCGAATCTAAGTAAAGTGTGATAACCGAAATGAGACAATGAAACATCTATAACTTCTACCGCTTTACTGAGAGCAGAATAAAGGATATTTAACGTCTACTTCATTTGAAAATATTCAAAGCGATCATTTTATGTTAATGGGAGTAAAAGCACTCCATTGGTACAGGCAATGAAGAACCTATGATACATTTTTCTGGTGTTGCAGAATAACAAGTATATTATAACGTCTTGCCTTGCGATCATGATTTTAGCGGTAATAAAGTCGCTTAGAACAAATGGAAGAGACCTATAATGAAATGTCCTATTTGTCAACGAAAGTATGCATTGTTTTCTATGTGAATCATATTTTAGCAACGATAATTTGGTGTAAGTTTCGGATATGTGATCAAACGTAAAAAAATGGTACTCCATTATATATGTAACTTAGCTTTCGATAGATACATAATGCATGAAGGATTCTCATTATTAAGTAAGGAATAATTTATGCACAGTACTGTGCCACCATACTTATGGGAATATTTTGTATTTATCGAATTTCAGATTTAAAATACTCGACGATAGATTTAAGAGGGTAGGGGAAGGAATTTCAAAAAAACACATTCGAAGAAATAAGATATGACATCGTAGTATATGTAAGACAATAAGGATAACAAATTAATCCCCTTATTTTAGAATTTTTAGTCTCCATTCAAATATCTCTTGTAATAAAAATTCATAAGTTATGGTCGTATTTATTTACTGATATCATAAAATACGCAAATTATAATGGTACAACTTCCACAAACAGAAACACACTCGACCGGTTTGGGCTCGTTCGAGTATCACCTGGTGTGTTATCGGCGAGCAGGTTTAACGCTTGATTTGTGACTATACCGAATACGTTTTGAAATCAAATGCAGGCATTTTGTTGCCAAAGGGCTTTTATTTTTGTATAATAATTTAGAGAATTTTTTACAAAAATATCATTGAACTTAGTTAAATGTTAGTATTAATTTAGTGAACGGTAGGTATATCCATGGGGCGTTTATCTTCAGTTGCTGCGTAACCCCTCATGGACTACGCAATTTCCTGTGCCTAAAAAATAAAGCGATTCATCCTAACTCGATATTTTAGTGGTTCTATTACGATGATTTCCTATGGTAAGTGACATGTTTAACTTTTTAGGAAAGACTCAAATCAAAGTTTGCTTTTTCACCTCCGCCATCAAACCTTTGGATTGAAAATGGTTTGGAACATGCAGTAAATAAATGGCTCTTTTGCCGCGCAAAATCTTCAAAATGCCACGTTTGTTACCATTTCTCTAAGAGAAATCACCGAATAAATAACATTCAATCTTGGTGTGAAGGTGATAGCTGTTTATCAAGATATGTATTCAGTACTAGTTTAATATTTTATGAGAGAAACTGTCCGAAATAAATAGAATACAACATATGGTTTGCGTTAAATCTTAAGCTCGCCATTCCTTGAATTCCATAGAAGTACTATAATCAAAGCAAAAATGCGCTACTTCTACCATTTACCCGTAATATATAATGAGAGTCAGCGAGACGCTGACTCTCATTTCCAAAGAGAGTCCGTCTGTGAGATTGAGGTCAGAGTGTTACATATAAGGAGCCTCCGGTCGTCCTCATGACTGGCGATATTACCACCTAAAACCAACAAGAACCGGCTGGAATAAGGTTCGAGCTCCGACCGAGACACACTTAAACGGAATCGCGGGAAGATAGCATCTTTTGAGGGAAGCTGACAAATCGCCTAGTTAGTGAGTCCCTCAAGGCTTTCGCCTGGGACCTCAAAAGTGACGTGAGGTTTGCGGAAGCGGGTTTTATTGTGCCCGTTCTGGCAAGTCGACAATAAAATACGGAGTGATAAACACATGAATAGAAGGCGAGGGAGATTGCGAGTCCCGGACTTGATGCAAATGAAACTGATTGTGAGTGCCACGTTCCGAACAGTGGTCGTCCTTGGAATCCAAGTCGCTTCCAGCTGGTCCTTTCTCCCATTCACTGCGAGTGTTTTCAGTCTCCCAGAGGTGCTGAGGCATCTCATGTTTGCCCGAAAACTTTTATCCGCGTCTTCGAAATTTGCTGCGTATCTCCATTGCGAGGCTGATGAAAAATATTTTCAACTAAAAATGCCCGAAGCTCCGTTGAGTCTTATGTAAAACGCCCTTTTTAAATAACCTGATATTTCTAAGAAGTATTTGAGTATTTTTATTGATATTTCACATTTAAATCTTATGACGAATTATTCGGAATATCGTTCAGTTCCTGTTTAGTCCATGTTTTTCCTTCTACAAGGAAAAGTGAACGGAAAACAAAATTATTAAACGTTTACTCAGTACGGTTGCGTACTAGTTAACATCCATTTCGGTTTCCTGTTTATATGATTTAGAAACTCCTCTTTTTCGGAAAAGACGAAAGGAATATAATTCTGGGAATATTCGTCCCATTCCCCGCCCTCTCGCTAAATTCTGCCAGAATGTCTACTTCCTCATTCGAATCTTACTGTACGAGTAAATTCATTAAACTCATATTTTTTTTCTCTTATTTTTTTATAGATTTCCTGTAACGTACTACATCTCGAATTTCTTTCATTTATTGTTCTCATCTTGGCATTCTTTACGATAATTTCCTTAGAATTTTTGTACTATTCCTGTCACATATCCCTCTGCAAGGCGTTCGCTTTTCTCTCAAGTACTCAAATAATATAATGTTAACTAGTAAGTTTCAGCGTTCATCATATCAGCAATTTAAGTTTTCAATGATTGTGCCATTTACCTTTTCTTCAGCTCCGATGAGTAAGTAAAGCAAAATTAATTTTTACGAATGGACAAAGATAAATAGCAACGCAATTAATAGCTCAAACAGAGGTGCGCTAATAAATCATACGACCTTTACATTTCTGGGAGGTCATCGAGATAAAGTGGCCGTTTGTTATCTACGGAGGGGCCCCTTCCTACTCTCCTCGGGTAGGGACATTTCCTTTAATTTAAAAAACTACGCGCCCTTCATAAAATTCAGTTGAATTATTGAAAAAGAGAATAAGGTTTAAACTCTCGAAGAAATCAACACAGACCCACAGGTGACTTTCCAAGTTCCCAAGAAAGTACTATGATCGAGTACAGGTCTTGTTTGACAGGCTTTTTCATGTCCGTTTCTCATTGGAAATTCTTCTAGGTGCACGCCCTGTAATCAAAAGCTATCCTTTTCTTATAACAGTACGAAATGAATGTAAAAAAGTACGAGAAACTTACGCAATGGTCGCAAAGCTATGAAAATGAGAAGGGTCTTATTACGATGCAATAATGAGTAAAGGTGTATAATCTTCGCAAGGAATACCTTTTATCCAATTAGAGTTACTGCTAATCACATTTCTCATTCGCTGACCTTTCTCTCCATTCACTATTGCAACCCTTTGCATACTCTCGCACATATCGTAATGTTTTTCTTCGACAACCGTTTAACTCTTCGATTTTCTTTTGTTCAGGTTAACGGGATATCGTTGGGCTCGCGTCCAACAACCCATCGGCGCCGGCTTTCACTGAGGACGCCGCCCGTCAACTGCGGACCGACTTCTCCCGCTGAAAAAGGTTCAACAACACCGCCAGGACGGAAGGTTAGTGAACCTCGCGGCCTATCTCCGCGAACTAATGTGTGTGTTCGCTCTCTATCGACAGCCATCATTGACCTTCTAGACAACGCGCAATCCTCTCTTTGGTAAAAATATTCATTGTGCTTTGGAGAAAGATCGACTAATTATCTAAGAGAGTGTTAAATACGCTCCGGTTGTAACAAAAACCAGTTGAAATGCTTTGAAGAAAAATGCTATACTTAAAATATGTCTGACTTCACGTAATATTTTAATAAATGGGGTCATAATTCGGTTCCTGCTGTCATATTTATTTATTGAATAATTCGTGCAACTTGGTCGCTGGGCCAGGTGGCTACGGTCGAAGGGGCGTAAGAAAAATAATAATAAAATTTGTCTGGCAATCGCCCAAAGATGGGAGGGGGAACCCCTCAAAAACCTCCCTTGGAGTACCGTGGACAATAAAAATCTTTTAAAGTCTAATTATAAACAAACATCAACACAGAACACAGATAAAATCAAATAGAAATTGTTGATGTGTTCGGTATGACTCAACGACGGAGTTTAATGTATTTTGCCATCTATTGGCAGTAATGCAAGTTACCACTATCCAATTGAAGCAATCCGGCACCGTTACAATAACAAAAGGACCCTAACTAAACCTAAATACTAATCCTATTTAAATATTGGATAAACTAATACTAAAAAAACATTAAGAAACATAGACAAAAAAAACAGAAAGGTTCCTTTTTTTTAAATATGTAAAAATATAAGGTAAAAAGAAGCCCCTTTTTATTATTATTGTTTTTTTTATTTGTTTATTTTATATATTTTTTAAAATTATTATTATTTATTTTTTCTTTTGTTTTTGTTTTTTTTTCTGGCATTTATCTTTTTCTTTATTTATCTTTTTAAGTTATATTAGCGTGGTGTGAGAACCGAACAGAAAAATTAAAATCCTATAACGCGAGCCGATATCATAAGCCGTTATTTTTTCCGTTCCGATTATCGGTTCGCATTTTCATTAAGAGAAACTACGGTTATTTACTATAATGATCACCGTCGTGTATATAAATTTATTTATCCGAAAAGCATTGGGGCAATTTAGAAAATTAATTAGACACACTTCCAGATGATAAAAAATATATCGAATTAAGGGTCTTTGAAGGTCGATGGACCATTGAATATCGATATTTTTTTACTGAAGGTACCCTTAGTTCAACTCAAATTGACCCGAAACTCGCCCATAAGAAATACATGTTTAGGTTATTTTGACGGATTGCACCCTTTTTCTCTTTTCCAGAATAGCATTTAAAATAATGGTAGGTATTCGATAAAATTACGTAAAATTATTTTTTATTTATTTCACTATTGTTTTTCGTTTTATTATGATTGATATTTGTTAAAATCCTATAGTGTGAATAAGTTATGTATTCAATTACAACAGATCTAGGGTATAAGTTCCTTCATGATTGATGAGGAAAATTTATCAAACGAGATGTCGATGCTCATGGTTATTTGAACCTATAAGCTTACGCAGGGAATATCTGCCCAAATAGAATTAAATGTGCGAGGATTATATTTATTTTTCATTTTGTTAATCGACTAATTTTATTGCTAAATAATTGAAAAATATAAAAAAGTCCAGAATGTTAGATTCATAATTAGAAATGAAAAGATGCTCGCACGAAAATTGCGACGTACAGTGGAACCTTGACTCACAATCCGCTCCACATTTGACCTTTTGACGCACTTTCTTCTTACTCTTCTAGTCTAGATACGTACTTAACAAGAAACGAACCGAAAAGATATAATTGAAAACAGTTTTGAGGCATAAACTTTTCCAGTTACGAACTTCGACGCTGACGCGAATTAAGATCGTAAGTCGAGGTACCACGGTATTTAAATGAACAAAGAACAGGAACAACTTTTCCAATAAAATTTTAAATACAATATAAAATCAACCGAATGGCGAGTTAATTTGTGGTAATCCATGATGAACGAAGAAAAAACAGGGACAACTTTTCCAAATGAAACTAATTCCGTTTTTTGATAGTAACTATGTAAAATTACACACAGTCGCGAGTCTTCTGTTGTGTGTGTAATTTTGCATAGTTACTATCAAAAAACGGAATTAGTTTCATTTGGAAAAGTTGTTCCTGTTTTTTGTTCGTTCATCATGGATTACCACAAATTAACTCGCCATTCGGTTGATTTTATATTGTATTTAAAATTTTATTGGAAAAGTTGTTCCTGTTCTTTGTTCATTTAAATACCGTGGTACCTCGACTTACGATCTTAATTCGCGTCAGCGTCGAAGTTCGTAACTGGAAAAGTTTATGCCTCAAAACTGTTTTCAATTATATCTTTTCGGTTCGTTTCTTGTTAAGTACGTATCTAGACTAGAAGAGTAAGAAGAAAGTGCGTCAAAAGGTCAAATGTGGAGCGGATTGTGAGTCAAGGTTCCACTGTACGTCGCAATTTTCGTGCGAGCATCTTTTCATTTCTAATTATGAATCTAACATTCTGGACTTTTTTATATTTTTCAATTATTTAGCAATAAAATTANTAACCGTTCGACAGGCTGGCGTAGTGGGTCGAGGCACCTAGGTGCGACGCTACTGTCTCGGGTTCGAATCCGGTCGCGGGCGCTTCCGGGATTAGAGGGCCGCCAACCCCACCGGGAGTTTTTTCTTCTTCCTAACTTCGGAATAAACGGATTCGAGCCCGTACTTTAGTGTTGCGGGCGCCTCAAACCCGCACCCAGCCCTCGAACCCGCTTGGCGGGCGGCCAAATCGTTTATTTTTAACATTTTCTCAGATTACTTTTTCGGCGGAAAAAATTCATTTTCGCGTCATTCCAGTTTGCCACTTTCAGAAAAATGCACTGCTGAGCTCAAAGCTAATGGAAAAGTTTTTAGAATCCAGACAACCCACTTACAAAGACATGAAATGTAAGTGGGTTGCCCGTATTGAAAAAATCTTTTCCCTAGCTTAGGCCCAGCAGTGCAAAGTTCTGAAAGGGAAAACTCATATAAGGAATCATTCAGACATTTATTGATATCGAATAACTGAATTATCCGACCAGCGCAAACGGCAAGGCAAAATATTACAAATGATAATTCACGCGTGGAACTTTAGAATTTCGAATTATGAGAAAAAGTGACCAAGATTTCGCATACTTTACATACACTCTCGCGCGTATGATTAAGAATGTACGGCAGTATAAAACTGCTGATTTGCGATGAATAAGAAAGCAATGGAGGAGATTATGAAGAATAAGAATAGACAGAAATATAATTGAATCACGAAAATTACTTACAAAAATGAATCCGATAATTATGGCCTCTACCGTAAAAACGTAATTATGCCAACCGCGGAACACAGATCCTTGTTTTAAATAAAAAATGTCATTATTCGAGCACCGGGTAATGCTCCAGAGTGTCTCATCAACATAGCATCGCAACAACAAGCAATTGTGACGCCAAAGTCGGTCATAAAACAGAGAACAGAGCATTCATATTATTGTTTGAAGCTTGTTTTACCTGAAAAACTGTTAGATTCGGAATAACTATTAAAAATCCTAACTTTAATTATAATGGAAAATAACTATTCCACTATAGAGATTGTCCTGATCAAGGTTTGCATTCTCTTATCCAGTCAAGCACATAGAAAATACTTTATTAGAATAATAAATGAGAAAAAACGTAAATAAACGCATCACAGTATACGATCAGGCGCCCCCGAAACACTTCTTTCAGAACCTAACTTCAAAGGATTTTATGAAGAAATATTTGGATAATTTTTTAGAGACAAACATTTTTATGTTCAGAATCTCCTAATTCGCATTACATCGTAAATTGAAGCATGTTCCAGAGATTAATGACTACAATCCTCAGGTTCAGACCCCCAAAGCGAAATTTATGGGTGCGCTCCTCTGCATGAATTCGATCAAAGCTAACGTTTAAAAAAAAATACATAATTAAAATAAAATATTATTATTTAAATTTATACGAAAGTTTACGATGGCTTATGATTTACAAGTTTACCATGGTAAAACAAAAACAAAGAATTGTCTCAGAGAACTCTTGTCGGCAGGGGCAGCTAGTGAATACGTAAGTGATAATACGATGGTGGTTATTACAGTAGATATCTGAGATTAAGTAACGTAGAATTGAGTCAAGGAGCCTACCAACATCTCATTAGGGCCTTTAATTAACTGTACAAAATAACCACTTATAAGAAACTGACAAGAAGATTGCGTGCTTAATTTCGGGAATTCAAAACATATTCTTGTAAAATCCCAATAAAGTAACTAAAAAAAGTAAAATTAAGCAAGCGAAAGATCCCGTTCCAATATCAAATTTCTGATTTTCTTGTAAGGAAAATAATAGCAGAGAGCGATCTCACCATATCACATTTCGACTACCGACCAATCATTACCACTCGCCCACACAAGCCTAATATTATTTTCTCCGAAATTTACATCCAACAGAAGAGAAACAGCGAAAACAAGATAAACGTTACCTCCATATGCCAGCTCAATGCATACGATAAAATTTTTATAAGGCAATGTCACTTGGCAGTTTTTCAAACAATATAAAAACTAAAGCAAAGGATTTTTGTTTCACTTACCGAAGAAGAGACACCCACGGCTGCTTTGCGCTGGCTAATTCCATTTCCAGAGTCCTCGGATGAAAATCTGCTGGAGATGCTGCAACTTCGTACTCCACGAGCACTGAATGTAAGATTTTGGTCCTCGGGTATTCTCCAATGGGCACTGAAACCCAAACAAAACAATCTAAATCAATCCCGACTATTTAAAAATGACAGAGCGTACACGTATATAGAGAAAATTAAAGAAGAAAAGCACAAATTCAACATTAAAACGTAACTGAAATGCTTCTAAGATAAAAAACCTATCAGTATTTCAGCTGCGCAGGCATACGTAAGTAGGAAGAACTCGACGAAACGTGTTACATCTATTGCATTGTAAAAATATCAAGTAAACTTGTATTCGCTCAAAGTTACAAACGCTACGTAATTTAGGTTATAATCATTTCATGCATACCTCACATATTGATCGGAAATCTTCGAAACGTTACAAATTCAAGATCGACACAGGTTCTTCAACTGTAAGGAGGAAACGCCATGTGACAGACAACTGAACGTAGACGTAAATACTGACTTCATTTGTTTCAAATGAATGCTGTATTAGAAGCGGTGAGGAGCGAGTCGTTCGAAAAGTAACACTTCATCTCTCAACGTATAAAAAATGCAGAGAATGAATAATACGTCATTTGGAGAGCGTTATCAGGAATCGATTTCTTTGCGTTCATGTTTGAGCTTCTCTACGTCGAAGATGAATTTATTACTATAAATCGGCGCTCTTTAAAAAATTATTCGTTTCTGCTTACCACATAGCAAAAGTACAGAACAGATGGAAACTTGCACGAACATATATGAACATCAGATGTGAATTAAGAACTACTATAATAGCAGATAGCTGTGCGGTTAAATCTATTGCAATATCTTCCTGTGACGTTCCAGTAAGGAATTTCTTTCGAAAATTCTATTCAGTTGACAATCTGGAAGCAAAAATATATTATGTTAATTAAAAAATTACAGCGCAAACAGCCTAATCTTCAGTATATGAAATAACATTTTTAACATTCCTCTTCTTCTAAAAGTTGTTATAATATATAAGGGAGTTTGTGTCATAAAGTATGTTATCCCTCTTATTTTTTGGGAAAATTCCTTTTTCACTGGGAAATGTATCTATTGTATTGGATCAAAATCCACTGATATCATGGCAAACGAATAACCCGGCTAACGAATTTGATTTTGGTGAACGTATGTTTTGAGGATATCTCTTGCTAGTACGGGTACAAATGTGAGAAATCGATTATGCAAAATAGCTTGCTCCTTTTCTAGGGCCGCAAATAAAAAGTGGCAGTTTCTTGGCAATGATATTTTAGGAATTGGCAACTTATTGGAACAAACATTTCGGCTGAACATTTATCTTCGAGAGGACAGGGGATATTGCAGCCTTCATTTACTTGTGCCTCAGCCTGGTTTGTGGCTGCGATAAATTGCAAGCTGCTGAGGCGTGCGTGATGCTGAATAATCGCATTCATTTTGTTCTCTTCGTGTTGAATGCTCGAAGAAAAATTTTATTCGTTAGGTTATAGTACTGCACTTAAGTGGTCGTCTTCCTATTACTTTTTTATTCAATTACCACACAAAGGGAAATAGAATAAAAATTCTTATTTTGGTCGTGGAATATTTTTTTTGATTCCAAATCGGTATAATTCGGACGAAGTAGACGTAAAAGTTGTAGAATTTTGTTATTATAAGAAACCCTTCCTTTTGATGACCAAGGCGATTGTTAAAGTCGAGCTTATACGTTTTCCCATAAGAATAAATTGGGAATTAAATTTTGAAAGTAAGGGTAAGAAGATATTAGTCTTCTGGGAGAGGAGGCAAGTTATTGTCTCGAGAATTTGCTGTTGAGATAAGCAGTTCTCTGAGACAAACTTACGGGCATATACAAATATTTCTTCATCAGATTCTTTTCGCCAGTGGACAGTTATATGCTATATTGTAACGATCAAGGCGATGATGGAACAATGAGATATTCATTAGTACTTGCAGAGAAAAGGGAAAGATATTTGGAGGCGAGTGCAATTTTAGCAAAAATTAGCACCGAAAATAAGTTTTCTACTTCCAGTAAATTTTTAATCTGGATCTCATTAGTGAGGAAAAACTAATATAATACGGATTATATGTTACAAGTTCAGCTGATTGTGAAAACCTTTGAAAAAGTACTAGAAAGTTATCAATATTATTTCTGAATGTAAAAGGTTGCAAACATCGTCAGAAACGAAGAATCTATAAAGTGTTCGTCAGCCCAATTTCTAGCGGCTTAACGAGCAATATTCTGCTACCCAACTTTAATCCCGTTTTACTGATTAAAAGCCTTCCAAGAAAAGTTTCAGTTGACGAAGCACGAAGAAATTAATAATTCATCCCTTGGAGGCGATACCTTGATTACCGCAGCAAGTTCATGCCGTGAAGTTCAACCTCATGTAATTCGAAATGGTACGGAATTTCCTCAATTTTTAAGATATAGATTAAGGAACTAGATACTTTCAAGTCTATAGGTTAAAACGGAAACGGAAATCTTTCGAAAAAGCTACTTATCAGTAATATTACGAATTTTCTGAGTGAGTATGCAAAGAAAGAGAGATTGGACTGAAGCTGAACAGGAAAATTGCCTTTTGAAGTCAAATAAATTGATAACTTTAAGGAAGATTGGCCATGCGTGAGTTTGAGGAAGTCTGCTGATGTTTCCATTTAATCTATCTGAGATACCATTAATTGCCTAAAGCATTTAATTTGAGACGTAACGGGGATCGAATGTAATTACACGTTTTCCTCGTTGGTGTGTATGAACTGTAGCATTACAAGGAAATTAAGAACTCTGTCATCCATGAAACTCGTCTCTGGAGAGTCAGAAGGTAATTTTCTGTCAAGGGTCTCTTTGTCTTTTGATCAACAGTACTCTGAAGTAGTTATTGTGCTTGCAAAGATGTAAATATGCAAATCAACATGAATTGAATGTTGAGTTTAAGGCAATGATAAAAAACATAATCAACTTTTTCAACCTCACGAATAGATATGCTAGATAGCAATTTCTTAATTGCACTTCAAAAATCGGTTTCGCGAGGCGAAAGTTAACTTTCACGAATGCCTATTTTAAAAAGTTATTTTAAATTATTTAAGATACTTAAAATTGAAAACGGTGAATAAAAACAACACTTCTACCAGTACCACAGTAAATATTTATTTTCGACCTAGGTTTCGACGCGTCGCGTCATTCTCAGGCCTAGGTTCAGACGTAGGTTCAGACGCGTCGAAACCTAGGTCGCAAATAAATATTTACTGTGGTACGGGTAGAAGTGTTGTTTTTATTCAACGTTTTCAATGGATGCCTACCACAAAGTCTTGCCTGAATCAATTAATACGATACTTAAAATATAAAGTTTGAATATACCGGGAATAATTTAAACCTCCATCATTAGTACTTAAAAGCTTTGGACGAAGACCTTATCTTGTAAGACAAGATGAGGAGTGTGGTAGTTTCTTTCCTTACTGTTATGAGTGGAAAAGGTCCTAAGATAAATAGTTGTATGGATAGATGTTTTATATCATTCAATGAAGTGACCAAAGAAGTAGTAACCAAGATGAATGCCATCAGTCAGCATCACTGACTATATGTTATAATGGTAGGTAAAAATGGACAATTGTAGAAACTAGATAAGAAACACGTTTTACACCACTATTTTTAGAATTACAAGTATAGAAGGTTTTTATCTTTATTCTTATTTTATCGAATCTTTAGGTGAACAACTCTTACTAGCGCTTGTCAACTTGCTTGCGAGCCAATTTAAAAGTAGCATAGATCTACAATAATACTTATTCAACAAATAAGTGCCTGATATAAATAAACGAATGAATAGCGACTTAATTTTGGGCGAAATTGAGACAATAAAGTCTCCTATCCCATTTAATCCAACCTCAATGTAACTTTAATCTAGTTCTTAAGAACACTAAAATTTATGAAATTAATATACTAAACTTGGACGAAACATAAACGGATTAACTCACGAGGAAATGGCAAAAGAGGCGAAGATGGAGTACATATTACAGCTTAACCGTAAGTAATACTATCTCCTCACGTCGAGGCTTTGCCTCATTATTACCCTCTTGAAAAGGATCTTCACCTATAACTTCACCGGATAATTACCCACATCCTTCAAAGCGAACGGATAAAAAATCTTCGGAGGGCCATTAAGCGCATCTTACCCCATCCACTGGTAATTTTTGCTCCTCGAACAGACCAAAAAAAGTCGTATAACTCCCGCGGCTGTGGGAAGGCACATATTTTCTCGATGTGCGGACACCGAAACCGCTATTCAAAACCCCCATCTGCACGGTAGCAGAATAACGAATTTGCGGTGAACGCCGCTAGCGTCCTTTTGCGGCTGGATCGGTGGACACCGCAGAAAAAAATGACTGCTGTAGGATACACTGCGGCCGCGATTTTGAGCCCTGTTCTAGGTGTGAAATTGGCTCAACCGCTTTATGGCTCCACATCCGAACGCCTCCTGTACTTTCTGCATTTCAAGAGTCTCATTTCTCCACCAGCTGACGTGTTTGAGAGTCGATTTCACCGCTTAGATGGTGGAATTCGCAGCGTATTGAATTTACGGTCTGTTGTCGCTGAGGGCCAATGACCACGTCGGCCGCCTTTTAAAGGACGAATGTGTCTTTTTTGTCGACGCGGAGTGTTATTGCGTCGGCCCTGTTCCGTTACCATTGCGCTCTGAGAGATATGACACTGTAAACGATGTTTTACAACGGCGTGATGATCTGTCCCACCTGCTTCCTATGGACCTTCACTATGGGTCGAAACGGAGAAAATACGACGCGCAAGATGGGTCTCTTGAAATTTCTCTCTGCATCTCGGCAGGTCATTCTTTAAAATTTCAAAAACATAAATGTAGAGAAATATTTAGCCATAATTTTACGAACGTGTGGTTCAAACCCAATGAATTCGGCGTCATAGTAACGCATGTTACAAGTTAGACTCGGAGAAGTTTTAAAATAATCTTACATTTCCTCGCTAATTCACTAGAAAGGATATTTAAGCTATTATTAACTAATCTGAACCATTCCAGCAGTGTTTTTGCTTACCGTCAATTCCCAAGGAAAAACGGACATAAAAAAAGTCTGACGGAACCGGGACTCGAACCCGGGTCTCCCAATTGCCGGTCGGTTGTTCTATCCCAGTGTTTCCCAAACTTTTTCATGTATGAAAATCTATGAAAATCTGTATGACCATAGCTGAAGAAAGATAATAAAGAAAATTAAACACCGCAATGATAAAATATCCACCAAATTACTATATAACTATTTTCTGGTGTTGTACTGATGCCATAAATCCAGTAAAACTCTATTGAGAAAGAAAGATGATAGGCAATGGAATAAAATCCTTTTTCGTCTAGCGCCCCCCTAGATTAGATCAGCGCCCCTCAGGGGGCGGTATCGCCCATTTACGAAATCACTGTTATATCCCATCTACTGTTCTGGTGGAATAGCTCAATGATAGAGTAACCGACCGGCAACTGGGAGACCCGGGTTCGAGTCCCGGTTCCGTCAGACTTTTTCATGTCCGTTTCTCCTTGGGAATTTTCCTGAGTGCACGCCTTATCGTGCCAAGTACCTAAAACCCTTTTCCTTGTTTGTTACCGTCAATTGTATGAGCGTATCAAAAGTAAACTACAAGAACACACGATTAGAGTTATATGCATAGGAGGTTATGGGGACGAAAAGCCATTTAAAATAATTTGCAATAAAAATATACTTGCGAATGATTTCCGTGTTATGATGAATTTTGAATTGAATGGTGGTGCTTAATGATTGGGTACTCGGATAAAATATCTTCACTAAAGGAAAAGGAAATTCTAATGAATGAATAATTGCGAACGAGTGCATACAGATACCACATGGGATAACAGGTTTTATCATCCATTTAGAAGGACACGGCAACAGAAGAAAATCCTTTGGAATCTTTGGAGTCCCTGACTAGATCTCTTAGAACTGAAGTTCTACATCCTCTAATAAAAATATTTGACACTTTCGTATCGGTTTGATGAAAATTACATAAGTTTTAACTGAAACTAGAAACACAAAGCAATGTTGGTTGTTTTAGCATCACCACATATACTCCCGTTTGATGCTCAGCTTTATTATGTGAGAAATTCGATCAGATGAAACAAAATATTATCTTGCATAACATAGCACAGACGTTAATACGGTGATCTAATTCGTTACCTTACGGCACGGTGTCATTTGATGACTGCAAATATATTAAAGCCTATTAAATTTCAATATAATCCACTACTTCCTTGTTTGCCACGTAAGTATTAACTTGCACGAAAGCATTGCCAGTCGGTACTACTAAAACATGCATGTTAAAATGTTTAATCGTATTTCTTCCAACCATCATTATCTGAGAACATGCATTTTTCAAAAAGCCCGCAAGTCAGTACACCACAGAATAAAAAAACTACAATCGGATTTTTAATTATGTGCCCCTGGACTTTGTCAATTTATTGCGAGCTTAATACAGAACGCATACGAAATATTTTTACACCAAACTAAAATTTAATTCTATAGTTTTTTCGTGGTCATTTTGTTGCAGGCACAGACGAAGACTAAATTTACCGTGAAGAAATATTTAAACCAGGGTGCCCAAAAAACGGCTTCTTTTTGCGAGTGCGGCTTTTTATAAAATTCAATTTCAAGGAAACGGTACAACTTAAATAAACGCAATTTTATCCTGAGTTGTACGAGAGCGACCACAGTCCGACGAGCTCTTTGAAACTTCCGAATATTTATTATATTATTGTTAATCGACGTAAAAGATTAAAACCTATCTAGTCCTAGAGTGTAGGTCTCGGGATAAATCGATTACACAGACGTAATCCCAACTTTATTAAAAGAATTAGTAGGATAGATTCATAAATGAGATACTTAATCCGAGGAGGAGTCAACCTACTCACGAGTATTTTCATTACGAATGAAATCTAGATGATTAGGCGTTACTTTGTGGAAAGCCATTTAAGTATGTGTGGAAAATTACCAAGTTTATCCTTTTCTACTTATTTGCATTACGTTCACTTCATTAGTTTTCGGCGACCTTACCACCAATATTTCCGCGAGCATGGATTAGACGCACCATAAGGTAATTGAAGCCGAGGCAGTAAAATAATTACGACCGACGGATCACCGCGTCCCAGGAGTTGGAAAGTATCCTCTCACCAAAGACAACCGGAAGAGGCATCCTCACCTTCCCAGAGCCCATTCTATGTAATAAAAACTTTCCCCTGTCATCTCAATTTAACGAGACAACACCGGAGGCTGGACGTAGCATTACGGACACCACATCCTCATGAAGCCTTTCGCGGTGACGAGATGCACGTGTTAAATCCTCCATCAACTCTTCATTCGATACCGCGTACGGAGCTAGGGAACTCAACCTGGCAGGGAGTCGCACTAGGAGTTGATATTTAATTGCGGAAAAAGTTGCTGATTGAGTACGTCCCTGGGTCTCCGTGGCAGCGTTGACGGCCTCTTAAGGGCCCAGCGGGTTGACGGCTGGAATAAAAACAAAAGAAGTCGCGGACGGCGAGCCGTGACGTAACTCGGTGGATAATTTTCTCGTGCGGAAACTACGCTAACAAGTTGGAAGGTAACTGCGCGGGATTTTCTCCTCTGCTCGCCGCTAATAATTCAAAAGGGAGGATGAATAATCAAGGAAATTATAAACGTGCAAAACAAAACAACGGAGTTGTACGTCTCTTTGCCAACTTGAGACAAGTTGCGGAATTCCTCCACAGGTTGGTTACCATCAATTAAATTGCTTACAGCAGCGGCTTTGAGTAGGGACTGCGTCATCAATTCATAGTGCATCCAATTTAACTCCACTCATTCCTTATACTTATCCTGAAAATATGCTTCAGCCTCGATTCTAGAGTTTTAACGAAATAAGAAAGGCGACAGACTTTGATAGTTCCACACAACTTTAATTCAAAGACGGGTTTCCACAGAATGGTCCTTGTCAGGAGAGAGACACACTTCAAGAAGGTATTTTTAATTTTCGAAACGAAATTTAGGAGGTTTAAGGAAAGGAGAAAAATTAATAAAGACTAGGTTATTTACTTGCCCAGCGAACATATCTCCACGATTTACAGGGAATTCTATTCTTTCAATTTTTCGATCCCGAGGAGCAACGTTCCAGAGAATTTCAGTCGAATCATTTTAATTATCAACTCGAAAATTCAAAATTACAGCTATAAGACAAACAGCGACAACAGACTCTTCAAGGAGAAGTTTTTTTTTTAACGGTTTTCAGTGTAGTCTAACGTAAATTTGCACAAGAGGTAGCGTGGAGTGGAGGTTATGGAAAGGATTTAAATAGAGGAGAACAATTAATATGAATAAAGAGGAACAGAGAAAGGCGACCGTGAGATCGAGAAAATCAGAAAAACAAATTAAGTACGCATATATTTTTCCTATATAATTAAAAATAGTCCAAAAAAGTATGTAGATCTATGCAGAGTATTCCATATATAATATATGATTAATAACAACAGGAAACATAACGAGCGGAAGATTACGGAAAGGAATTGAGAAAGTTAATAAGATAACGATCTCTCGAATAAGAATCGGAAAAGGAAGTATGAACATTGCATAGATAGAGAATGTGTTTGCAAAAGGATCAGATTTCTTCTTAAGAATACTCCTTTGCATATCGAGAGCGAAGGCGTGTCGGAATAACATAATATTTGCAATGTACGGATTGATCTAGCTTTATCCTATTTTAATGTTAGAATCAATATCTAATAACTTTACCTATTCTAAATCTAATCCATCCATAGAAGGCGAGACTTATGTTTAAAGAATGAATTCTAAGGAACAACCGTCAATTCATCATCTAAAAGCCTCAAGAATTGAGAATAAGTGTAATAGCCTTGCATGGTAATGCCATTCGGCTGAAACCCAAGGAATAACAAGTATCTGTTTATCCGGGCAGGTATTTTCAGAATACCTGCCCGGCATTGTGACCCGGGTTCGAGTCCCCGGTAGTGGGAGACCTGTGTTCAAGTCCCAGTCATGTCGCCATTTTTCACACTTGATATTCCTTGTATCTAATAGTCTGTTAAGTATTCAGTCCGGAGACCCTGATGAGCCTCATTCCTCCACAATTATATTCAATAGCCTTTGGAGAGGGGATGGAGCGGTTAAATCGAATGAGGAGTGAGATTGTCTATTTTCTCTCTAATTGACACAAAATGCTATGGGTGGAGACAGCCAAAGTAAGCAACCATCGAGAAACAATTTTCATAGATAGCTTTCAGTGGCGACTGTACGAGATACATATCTCACCCTTACGCTTAATGAATGATTCTGCACTACTAATTCCTAAGTAACTTCCATTTTATGGCAGCCATGAGAAAGACCGAAACTAAAGTAAATGAGAAATAAAGTTTTCTGCCTTGTATCACGGGACAAAAAAAAAAGGTTATTTATCAGGATATGGTAAAAAAGATCTACAAGAAGTACACGTAAAAGTGCGAATTAAAGATAAATTAAGCAACTGTTATATGATCAACGCTCGTAATAATTGTTAGTATATATATTTGACGAATTTTACTACGTATGTACTCTGATTTGCTTCATTCTGTGCGTGACGAATTCACGAAATGTTGTACGAGAAACAGCTGTATATCAATTCCTCTCTATTGTCTTCATAGAATCGCGAAGAGACAGTACTTGCTAACCTTCCCAAAATACCATCCTGAGTCTTGAGTGTAAATCGATCGTTTGCTAAAGGAAGCATGATGTGCTTCAAATTAACCAAAATAAGACTCCTGACCACCCAGCGTAAACTAAAATCGCGCGATAAAATTTTAAGACTATAGACGAAAGAAAGAGCGGGTGCCGGCCAATGTAATCGGCTGACCTACTTGACCACGGTAAATGAGGATAAAATCTGCAGATACGTGACTCCATTACCTGGGTCTACGCAAGTCTATTAAAGGCAGATGGATCGATTCTGTAATCAGCAGGAACTGAAACGATTTCAGCTGGAAAAGTTTTTGAAGTTCTACTCCGTGCCATATGAGTTGCATTGAGACTGGAATAGTGTTTCTTAAGGAAACACTGATGGGAACCAGAATGCATGCGTTTATATTCACATTATAAAATTAAGGTTTGATTTGTAGGTTTGTACAACCTTTTGTAGAACCTCAACTTACAAATTAACTCGTTTCAGTGCGAAGTAACTCGAAACCAGTTTTAGTTATATCCTTTCGGTTTTTTCGGTTCATATAGTGGTCAAAATGGAGTGAGAAAAAAGATATATATCGGAACGTTTGTATGCAGAGAATTTCGTAATTCGAGGTATCACTGTAGTTTGATGCCTACACACAGAAGGATTCACAGAAAGGTAAAATAAATTACGAAACTGCAGGTAATTCTACTGATAGCATACGATATAATTTACAGATAATATTATAAATAAACGTAACGTAAACGTAACGTAAACGCAACGTAAACGCAACGTAAACGCAACGTAAACGCAACGTAAACGTAACGTAAACGTAACGTAACGATAAATGTAACGTAACGTAACGTATTTTATTACTGTATCATATGTTATTGCTAGTGATGCTTAAAACGTAATTGCAAGTTCGAAGAATATCAATAATTGTCTTCCAGTATACGTGGAAAAAAGTGTATTTTTTCAGTGTCCATACCAAAGTTGGGAAAAA
This sequence comes from Ladona fulva, assembly GCA_000376725.2. Taxonomy (NCBI): domain Eukaryota; kingdom Metazoa; phylum Arthropoda; class Insecta; order Odonata; family Libellulidae; genus Ladona; species Ladona fulva. Next base: position 536,128 of record KZ308646.1, on the reverse strand, counting down.
ATAAGAATTACTTCCGTATCATCCAATATAGAAGCTGATATAGGAAAAATAATTTCTCTTGGGGTTTAGTTTGGTGAGAATGTTACTTTCCGTTGAAATATGTGCCCTTTAGCGAATAATCGAAGATCCTGTTACATACCTATCATGTCGGTCTAAAAGGAATTTATTTATTTCCCACTATTCCCATTCCAAGCATTTTAGTGCTCTCGTGGCAAAAGTTGAAGCTTCAGGCATCCAAAAAATGTTACTTTATTTCAATTTATTTTGGAGAGACAATTTCTATATTTCGTAGTATAGCAAGAGTATATCCGAAATAAAAATATCCGAGCTCACTCGTCCAATAATATTAATTAGTACGTAAAATATGACCTCTGTAAGAAATACTTGTTGGTTTACCTTGATATTTATCCAATTTCATAATGCTATTCGCCTCCTGATAGTTATTTAGGGAGCGCTATAAAAAAATACACATGCTTCCCGCATATGACGGAATACTAACGAAGAACGTAATATGAATTCTGAGGTGGAATTGAATTTCAGTGCTCCAGAATGAAGCACTTCATGTCACGTATATGAGGAACCTTACGGCAAAGGCAAAAAATAGGGAGCGGAATTTCATAAAAAGCTAATCAAAAAGAAGGTCATCTTCTACGAACGAAATGTTGTGACTTTAGATTGTGAATTAATCCTATTATATATTACGTCGGACGCTCCATTTTAACGTTTTTTTAATCGTAACAAATGGAAATTTCTTGTTAAGTAAATGGATAAGTTAAATTGGTTTTGCCCATATAGAACAGCATCAATTATCACGTCAATATAGAACAGTATGATTCTATGACTACGAAAGGCATGATTTATTCTTGTGTGATGTGTATTTTAATGTATCTTTTGACCCTATCATAATAGATCTTTTCTTCATTTATGAATTTTCTATAGCATTCTATATATTTTATAGATGCATACATATTGTAAAGATGTATACATATATAAGAATACTATACACGATTTTAAGAAAAAAATACGTTTATATATTTCATTTCAGGTTTTTTGTGCATGAGTAACCTCCTGATGGTCACATGTTCCTGTCCAAGGATTCATCTTAGTTTTGTTTGAATAATATTTCTAATAATAGTACGCATATATTTTTCCTATATAATTAAAAATAGTCCAAAAAAGTATGTAGATCTATGCAGAGTATTCCATTTAACTAATCTGAACCATTCCAGCAGTGTTTTTGCTTACCGTCAATTCCCAAGGAAAAACGGACATGAAAAAAGTCTGACGGAACCGGGACTCGAACCCGGGTCTCCCAATTGCCGGTCGGTTGTTCTATCCCAGTGTTTCCCAAACTTTTTCATGTATGAAAATCTATGAAAATCTGTATGACCATAGCTGAAGAAAGATAATAAAGAAAATTAAACACCGCAATGATAAAATATCCACCAAATTACTATATAACTATTTTCTGGTGTTGTACTGATGCCATAAATCCANAAATTCATTCCTCATAGCAACTAAAATTGTGGCTCATGAAATCAGACGGGATTGGTTAATGTTTGAGATAATGATTCCTGTTGCGGTTCATTTCATTATGTTGATTCCAATTATGATCTCCAGTGAATTATTATAAAGTTCATATTAAAATGAAAACTAAAGATTCTTAGAATTTAGCATCATTAAGCGGAGGTTGAACCGAAAGTCCTATTTCCTTTCTTAAATAAACTGACTCGAGAATGTTATGGATAAAGTAAGCAATTTGAAAAAATATTATCCCCAAAAAGGCAATTATAACTCGTAACTCATCGATATTACGACTTTAATCGTAAATTTAATGTTCAAAGATTCCCTTTTCTGTTAAAACAGCAAATATAATAATAAAAATAATCAAACGTCTTTGTTGATGGGCGAGATTGAGCCTTCCTAGTTTCTTCTTATATCTAATCCTTTAACTAACAGATATTTTCCATAGCCATGGTATTGAAACATTGTCGGAGTAGACGCTGGGGTTGTTAGGGTTACGGCTAATAAATTCAGCTGAAGCTTATGGAAAGTAGTAAGATTATCGAATTTTCTTTCCTAAAAGACGGTAAAATAAGGTTTTTAAGTACCTTGGAGAATTTTTAAAGCATGCGGCTCCTTATAGCCGCTTCGCTTAAATTACTCAGGCTCTGGAACAGGCACGCCAAAACGATCTTATAGTTGGAGGCAAGAGATTATTATAAACTAGCAAGTAACTTTTTTAAACCACTCTAGCTAAATATGCGAAATAGAAAATCCTAAGAGTAGAAGCGAATTATGATTATCACAGTCCTTCGGCACAAATACTAGATTAAAGACCCCAAATATCGATGTAAAGGTAAAAAACTCCTCTTGTGAAACACTCTGGAAAACATATAATCTTCAATAGAACTTGAAAAGGGAGCCACTTAGGAGCTTCAGTCGTTTCCTATATACAACAATGGTAAATAATGAGAGAGAATTTCGTAATTCGAGGTATCACTGTAGTTTGATGCCTACACACAGAAGGATTCACAGAAAGGTAAAATAAATTACGAAACTGCAGGTAATTCTACTGATAGCATACGATATAATTTACAGATAATATTATAAATAAACGTAGCGTAAACGTAACGTAAACGTAACGTAAACGTAGCGTAAACGTAACGTAAACGTAACGTAAACGTAACGTGAACGTAACGTAAACGTAACGTAAACGTAACGTAAACGTAACGTAAACGTAACGCAACGTAAACGTAACGTAAACGCAACGTAAACGTACCGTAAACGTACCGTAAACGTAACGTAACGATAAATGTAACGTAACGTATTTTATTACTGTTTCATATGTTATTGCTAGTGATGCTTAAAATGTAATTGCAAGTTCGAAGAATATCAATAATTGTCTTCCAGTATACGTGGAAAAAAGTTTATTTTTTCAGCGTCCATACCAAAGTTGGGAAAAAATAAGAATTACTTCCGTATCATCCAATATAGAAGCTGATATAGGAAAAATAATTTCTCTTGGGGTTTAGTTTGGTGAGAATGTTACTTTCCGTTGAAATATGTGCCCTTTAGCGAATAATCGAAGATCCTGTTACATACCTATCATGTCGGTCTAAAAGGAATTTATTTATTTCCCACTATTTCCATTCCAAGCATTTTAGTGCTCTCGTGGCAAAAGTTGAAGCTTCAGGCATCCAAAAAATGTTACTTTATTTCAATTTATTTTGGAGAGACAATTTCTATATTTCGTATTATAGCAGGAGTATATCCGAAATAAAAATATCCGAGCTCACTCGTCCAATAATATTAATTAGTACGTAAAATATGACCTCTGTGAGAAATACTTGTTGGTTTACCTTGATATTTATCCAATTTCATAATGCTATTCGCCTCCTGATAGTTATTTAGGGAGCGCTATAAAAAAATACACATGCTTCCCGCATATGACGGAATACTAACGAAGAACGCGATATGAATTCTGAGGTGGAATTGAATTTCAGTGCTCCAGAATGAAGCACTTCATGTCACGTATATGAGGAACCTTACGGCAAAGGCAAAAAATAGGGAGCGGAATTTCATAAAAAGCTAATCAAAAAGAAGGTCATCTTCTACGAACGAAATGTTGTGACTTTAGATTGTGAATTAATCCTATTATATATTACGTCGGACGCTCCATTTTAACGTTTTTTTAATCGTAACAAATGGAAATTTCTTGTTAAGTAAATGGATAAGTTAAATTGGTTTTGCCCATATAGAACAGCATCAATTACCACGTCAATATAGAACAGTATGATTCTATGACTACGAAAGGCATGATTTATTCTTGTGTGATGTGTATTTTAATGTATCTTTTGACCCTATCATAATAGATCTTTTCTTCATTTATGAATTTTCTATAGCATTCTATATATTTTATAGATGCATACATATTGTAAAGATGTATACATATATAAGAATACTATACACGATTTTAAGAAAACAATACGTTAATCTATTTCATTTCAGGTTATTTTGTGCATCTTTGAGTAACCTCCTGTCAAAGGATTCATCTTAGTTTTGTTTGAATAATATTTCTAATAATAACATTTTCCAAAGAAATTTATCCTACAATCAGTTTGATTTTTTCACTATCGCAAAGGATACTTAAATGAAGAGATATTTGTTATATAATTACTTCTCCCAACAATGAAAACTGTCTTAAGTTATGTAGTACCTCT
>KZ308646.1:454641-506829 GCA_000376725.2 Ladona fulva | reverse complement strand
TCCCATCACTAGTTATTAGATTTGAGATTAATGAAAGAAACGCAAGCTAAAATTTAAAATAAGAGTTTTTAGTAACAATTCTTTCCCAAATGAGTTCATTTACGTGAACAAGTGAAGTTAATAAAGAATTACGGCAAACTAGTAGAGGTTAAACTGTAGATTATGCAATGCAGTTGAAGTTGAGGAATTGGTTAACGTATTTTGACGATTCCATTTCGGGAATGGAAATCATCATCTTCAATTCGTCTATTACTGAATAAATCATCTACATCGAGAGTTATCAATCCGAAGATTAGTCCAACCTTTTAAAGTCCCATTTAAATTTCTCCTTTCCTCGAAAACGCTTGTATTAGCGGTCTTATTAAAGGCGCTGTTACAACCGTCCTCTAAATATTTTGTTTAACGAAAATTATCTGCAATTTCCATGTAGCGAATCACCCTTGCAAGAGAAAACTAATGAAATGAAATTCCTGCCGAATTCTTGCTTGAGAATCTAGGATTGGAATTTCATTCTCTCGTGAGAGACGAATTATAATTGGAATTTCATTAATTTTCAGTTATCGCCATCGATGGATCAAACGAAACTATCGACCGACAAGGAGGTTGAAAATTTTGGGATTTTTTTACACTTTCATTATTCATTATTTAATTTTAGGGCGATAAATTTAGAGGTGAGATATTAAACGCTGTTTTAGTCAGCGTAAAAATTCCTCGCGAAACACGCCTTATTTACATTATTAATTTCTTTTTTTTCTTTTTATTTTATTTAGAATGGGAGTCGGCTCTCCAAATGCCATTAGGCTTTGGTCTTCAATTGCATATTGGATTAATTCTAATCTCATGTTATTATCAATAATAATGTATTTTTAGGATACTAATTTCCGCTCATTAAATCGGTAAAATTAACAAGTTCACTGCGGATCACTCCACCGTTGGAGTGATAAATGCATTTGAAATGGAGGTATCCGCAGTGAACCTGTTAAGGAAGCGCTTTGTTCAACAAATGATGGGAAATCAAACGAAAAATATTACTTACTAAGTACTAAGATCTTAGGAACACGTGTAAAATTTAGTATAAAATAAATATAATTTAATGAAATTTAAATTACTGATCATAATGTATAAAAATGTATTTCATTGAAACCTCATTTTTTCTCTTATTAAAAGATAGCTTAGAAATTTTTGCTCATAATGAATATGGTTACGACCATAAATTTATAAAAAAATATTTTGAAAGCTGAATACTGTTGGCAGCATGCCAAGAAATTTTACCAGAGCGATAGGTGTTAAACTGTAATTTGATGAGTGTTTTTTGTTAAAACAGCCTCATCGTCCGGAAGCCTGAGCCAAAATCGTGTGTTAACTCATTCGGATGTGTGGAAGAGATCAATTTCATGCTGTTGTATTGATGTCGAGGCAGATGAAATCGCTTATTAAATGGAAGCTCGTGAAATTGCTGGAATTTAGCCATCAGGTGAATTCTCTATTAGAATACGATAAAATGAATATTTAATACAGGAAACGGAGTACGTATTTAAAATAATAAAAATGCGGTAGTAGATACTCGAAGTTTTTTTAAAGGAAATCGTGAAAGCTTAAGGAAGTGAAATGAAAGAATTATCGCATGAAAGTGGAGAAGTTTGCAAAACAAAGGGAAACTCGGGCACAATTGTCTAAAGAAAATAAAAAAGTCTTTCAGACAGCATTATAAAATTTACAGGCTACAGATCCTTAAAAGTTTTATTCCTGAGTCAAAATACTCTTCTAACATTTCCTTTGACATTTAGAGTTACGAATGCTCTCTCTTGATAAAACGGAATTTTCTTTTCCTCTAGCCACCAATCCATAATTCACGAAGGGAAAATCACTTGCCGCTGCATTAGAGACCTAAATTTAATATAAAGAACGTATCTTAATCAAAAAAGAGTAAACTCAAGTCCATGAAAAAAATCATATGATGTGCAAGTTTTACTTATTTCTATGAACTGAAATTTACGTCGATCCAATCACAGAATCAAAGGATATAGATTAAAAAGACAGTGGTACTCATAAAGGATTCTAAACTTACAGGTATTTATTTCCGTACAAATCTTTTGCTTTTTTAATTCAGCTATTCGTAGAAAAAATTCTACTCAGATTGTACAGATTGTCAAAAAACGTTTCAATTTCAATATACTCAATATCAATCATTCAATTCGTTTGGTCCGTCGAATGCAACAGTCTTTGTTTTGGCAACGAATATCGTCAGATTAATATTTGCGGAACCATCGATCACTTTTACCAATCATTTGAGAGATAATTTAATATCCACGCTTATAAAGAAATAAAAAAGAATTTTGAACAATCGATAAAAATTTCAAGGGAAAATAGATGTATTGATAATAAATTAATGGCGCAAACGGCGATATCATATTTCCGTATTCACTCACTGATTCATTGAACACGAATAGAGGGTAATGCGAGCCTTTGTGGTCACGCCAGGTGGTTTTAAAGAATACAAAGGTGGAAAGGCTCTCACTAATATTGAATGAGGCTCGCGGATTATTATTTGGAACTAATTAATCTGAAGAGGCCGATACCAAATAAATTGGGGCGCTGGAGAACTCAATGCACATATTTTGTCATAGTAAATTAAAAATTTCACGAGATAATAACTACCCATTTTAGTTCACGAAATGATTCTCAATAATATTAAGTACTTTTTTGTATAACTTTCATTCAAAACAACAAATTGGTGATATCCGAGGTGCTCTATTTTATGATGAATTTAAAGGTTTTTGAAACATTTTTTTTCTTACCTACATTTCTTCGTTTTTCCTTATCCGTTACCTAGCCTTTCAAGAGTTATTTTTCAAAAACATTTGCTACTCTATCGAGAAAAATATATTTTATATATTTAAATATTATTATACTTTAAAATATATGTTATGTATTTTAAATACAGAATACAATAATTTTCAGCCAATCGTAGAGAAAATCACACAATATCAAAATATTCAAGGAAAATGATATTCTGTTACTTCTGACCTTAAAAACCAGCAGCATCGTTGGCGAAAGGTCTTCGTTTCTACTGACTCCACTGCGTATTCCAGGACATCTTCGCATCATGGAAATGTTTACCATCTAGCAGTGAAAGCCCTCATTCCAAAATGATGTTTCGTTGGAAATAAGGAAATTCAGATGAAAAGCTTCTTTGTTTGGAGATTTTTTTCCAACGGGGACCTATTCGGAAAGTAATATAACGTAACTGAATTATTGTTTGAACAAAATATGGCAAGAAATGAAAATTGTATTTGATCGAGAGTCCTTTCAGCCAAATACAATTTTCAGCCCTTCTAGAACGAGAAACGTTTTAGTTTGGTTCAAAGCCCAGTCTTGCAAGAGCAGTTATTAAACTTTAAATACTTCCTACGGAATATGAAGATTTAAAAACTACTAAATCTGAATCCTTCTTTCATCAATATAAATTCAAAATATTACAGCATCCAAAGACTACCCCAACCGAGAAAACACGTTTCGAGACATTAAAATCTGTATTTTTTCCTTTCATTTTGTGACTTTCACATGGCTGGCATGATCTGTGGGGTAAGATTTCAATGTCTAACCATTAAAAAAACTCTGATCGAGAGTTGAAGCCTGACATATGAAATTGCTCAAAGCTCACATACGAAAGGAGACGCAATATCGACGTTCGAAAGTAATCAAGAGCGCCAGCACCACATATATTAACGCCCGACTTTCCTCTCCCCGCTGCTTTCGTTCCTAATCCGTTACTTTAACTCTCACAAATATTTCCAATGTTTCCCTAAGGCGGCGATCCCTACGTGTATAATTCACGCTCCATCCCCCGCCTCATTCCCTCTCTCATTTCATCCCCGCTTCACTTCTTCCCAATCCTCCCACGTCCTTTTCCTGCATAATTTACTTCCTCTATCCCACTCTCTTCCAGACCTCTTTCACCCTCTATTCGTCCTCTGAACTCTCTTTTCTTATTCCCTCACCATTATATCCCTCAGCTGATCTGATCTTAAGCTTGCATCCCTCACTATCTCCCTATATTCCTCTTCGGCGTCGAAGTTCAATTTTCGTAAGCTCTCCTTCCACTCTTCCTATCCTTCTGAATTCCTTTTCTAATTCAGTCGGGATCGAGAAGGGGCATCGCCAGTCTGTCCCGGCTGCTCGGTATTCTCCGAATAATTCCACCAAGTGTATGCGAGCCTTTCTTTGGCTGTAGTTCGCTTTTGGAGAATGTCGCATTCGAGAGAGGAAAACTCCTAGCTATACCATGTCATTCCAAGACCAAATATAATGATTTATTTCCTTATTTCTAAATGAATTATAATTAAGTAATCAATCTTGTGATAAACAAGAAAAGAATTTACTTCCTTTTTCTTAATTACTAGCCTTCTTATTACATATGATTTGCTACTGTGAGTAGGTTTGTGCAGGTTTTGCACGCCCCCTTCTCCAAGGGCGTTTTCCCGCAAGGTTTTATTTTTTCCTAAATTCAGACAGGTTTTTTAAATCCACAAAAGCTATCTATTTCTTTAAAATATACAACGACAAATGGTCGGATAAGGTCAGTCTAAGAAGTCTCAATCTCGCCCATCAATAAAGGCGTTTTATTACTATTATTATTGTCACTATTATTTATTTTCGTATTTAAAAAAATGATTTTAAGTCCCGCGGTAAAAGGTTATGAATGAATATGCGATACACTTTTATTATAATCAGGCTCCAAGTCGCTTCATTCACAGCGGGGGTTCGAGTATCGTTCGTGAAATCCCGTTTTGAATTACAGATTGGAAAAATCCTGAAATTTTGCTCATTTCGTTTTAATGTCCTAAAGCCCTTCAGAGGGAGGTGGTGGGGTGGTGAGCCTGTTGTTACATTCTGTCTCAGGTTCGACGCCAGGTCATTCAGGGTGTCTTCCGCAAGAAATGGATGCTACGTTCTTTTTTTATCGCCTACGGAGGTATTTCCTTTCCTGAAAGTGCCCATGGGTGAGCTTCCCGCTGGGGAACTTGAATGAAACCATCTCTTGAAGATACGTTTTTGAGTGAAAAGTGTTTTGGATGAAGTTCTTCGCTTAAAACGTTCGTAAATCTTCTAAAATAGCCGAAACGTCAAATTTTACCTAGACGATAATAAATTTTATACAAAAAATGAATGGTATCAAGCGATACCATTCATTTGGTGGAATTTCATTATCATTTAGAATTTAAGGACAAAACTTGTATAAAATCCACAACATTTTTAAGCACACGTTTACCGGTTTCGGCATGAGTTTACACCATCATTAGAACTGAAAGGAACCTGGAGCAAGACTTCGTATATGTATATAGAAACGGGAGGGAAGGGGGGATAAACGTGGGAGAAAGGCTGTTAGGAGTGGTGAGCGGTTGTTAGAAAAGAGGGACTCATTAGCAAGCTGAAAAGAATGGAATTTATGTAAGTAAATAAGCAGTTCTTCAAGTGAGTTAAAGCTTGTCCCTTTCACTCCACGATGTAGAATGATAGGAGAGAAAGAATTTTATTCCTTTGGAAGAATTTCGTCCCGACGGAAAGGTATAATTGTAGTCTTCTAAAAGTCTAGATTGTAGATTGCCAATAAAACTGTCAGGTTTCAAAAAACGGTTAAATCTCGCCGAATTGATCAAACTCAATAACATGCGAAGATTATGCGGTTTACATTAAATGTTTTGATATATATTATATAGGATTCAATTCTAGATTCAATAATAAAAATATAAACTAATGTACAGGAATTGGAAGGCTGGACGTGAACTTATGTTGAAACAAGTATAGAAGGAAATATTCAAACTTGAATTAAACGTGATTTCAGAGCAGAGCAGTAATTAGTTATAAACCAAGAAAAACTAATCACAGGTATTGTGGAAATTTAAAGTAAAAGATACTTAATGGAAATAATCAGAAAAAGAAACTCCTTACCAACTCAGACCAAATTTCTAATAATAATTATTATATTTTATTATAATAATGATAGAAGGGGTTAATTCTGGAAACATAAGGTGACAGAAAATGTTCTATTTAAAAGTTATATCAAGTCAAATGCGTTGCGGCACACACGATAAAATGTAAAGAACAGCAAGTTGGCTTGCCTTTTTGGTAAAAGGTGATGAGCTTTATGGTAACGATTTATGTAAAAGCATAGCAAAGAAGAGAGCGTTATTCTATTAAAATTACCTCTTTGTAACTGTTTCGCGAACGAGGCTATAACCGAATTTAAGCTTTGCAGGGCCTTCTCCTAGAACTGCTCAAAAGATAGCTGACCAAACCATACTTTGTTCAAGAATAAATGATCAAAAGAAACGCAAAGTTAACTCCATTTTCCTGGGTAAAAGTTCAAAGTGCCACAGTCCTCCAAGCGAAAAATAAATACTTAATTACTCTTTGCAGACATTCCGCCCGAAAGGCAATGTCAGCCGCTTATGAGATTTGTTCTTTGTTTTTGTACATCATCGCAGCTTTTGGCGAATAACGTATATTAGCAGCATGCTTCTTTGAATTCAACGGGAAATTAAGGATGCTGTCAAGAATTATACGTACGTTATCATAATGGTTAATTTCTCCGAAATTTCTTTTCACTTCGAATATCATATCAAAGTAGTTTTCAGAAGTGTTTTCACAAGTAAGGCAACCATATTAAAGTAGGTAAATTTTACTTTGCATTTCTGTAAAAAAAAGATCGTATTTTATATGAAATAAATTATCTTCCTTTACGAGCACAGAAAAAAGAACCACCTATCAGTATCCTGAATCGATCGGGAAGACTTTTTATAAATTCTTTATCGATATACCCAACTTGGAATTCGTAAGTTATTCAGGAGTCGAAAAACTATTTCCCGCAATCGAATTCACGATACTTCCTTTGCGTAACCATCACCTGATGATGAGATAGTACCATAAAATCAATAACGTGGTATCTCTTTCTTGAACTTTGGAGATCCTAAACAATTCACATTCTGTTTTTCAATGAAAATATTTATATAAATTTTTACCTACAATCACTTCTTTCATCGGAAATACATAAAATCGGGACGCATAAGTACGGAAGAGCCGTGCGGCTGAATCCCAAAGAATAACAGGTGTGAAAAATAGCGACATGACTGGGACTCGAACCCAGATCTCCCAATTTCCGGGCATTCTAACCACTAAACTTCCATGCCGCGTCGTGCTATTTTTCTCGTCTGTTATTACATATACATTACATAAAATCGTATTAATATTCATGATTCAAGATAAAAGTGGTGGAAAAATAATACGCAAGACATTATAAAATCTTGTGAAGGTAGTATAAATATTAATAGAGAGGTTTCTTGGTTCCTGGCTACGCCAGGCTATTTTTCTTACGGTTTTTTCTCACATATGAATGGTGAAATTTTAGCAAGTGGCGGCAAACAAGTGGTATGAGTGAATAACAAGCGTTCCATTACTGATTCAATAGACCAGAAGTTCGTTATAAGAGATACATTTTCGAATACGATGCCGCTGGTTTGCAAAGCTGCCTGAAGGTAATAATATTTCCGAAATAGTTTCCCGTAAATTACTCAAGCGCGTTTAAATTAGTCATATTTAATTGTACGGCACTTGATGCTTTATCATTTCGTGTTTTCATGCAGCGACCTATTTCGCTTGCATCGAGATATCTCGAATGAAGTTCGATAGCCTAATCAAATCGACTAAGCACAACATTGCACTCTAATGAACGCGGCGGGATGATTAATGTGAAAGTGTCACGAGATCACGTGATCTCTGTGCAGAATAATCGGCCTTCGTTCCAAGCTCGTACTTTACCAGCAAAGCCTTCCTTTCAGAGCTAAGAATACGAGTATCCTTGTTCTGTCTTTATGTTCAATGAATTCCTTCCCTTTTATCTTCTCCAATCCTCTCTTCTGTTCTTTATGCTGTATCTTTTCCTTTCCTAATGCAATTTATTTATTTCGGTCTTCCCTTTTTTTCGCTTTTCCGACTTTTTTCCTTCTCTTCTTCATCGGTATTCTGTCTTCACAAAAACTAACCACCATATTCTTTCTTTGCTCAATATCCTTCCTTTGATCCTTTTTTGCCAAGGAGTTCGGGAAAAGGAGCGTGTGGGTCGAATCAAACCACAGATCGAAAAAGTATACGTAAGTCCTTCATTTCATTCAGAAAGTGACACTGGGGGAAAAGTTTGCCCAGGATTGAGTCTGATTTGAGGTCAAATTATCGGAATAGAGAATAAAGTAGGAATCGAGCGTTTCCGCTTCCCAACATAGAATGATAAGGGAATCTTATAACCTCAACTCACCCAAAGGTTTACTATAGGTTCAACTACTCAGCGACCAACTTCACTTCTTCAGGCCTTCCGTCTAGCCATGTGGGCAATGCGTTCAAAGTCAGTGAAAGCAGTCCCGGGTTCCATTCCTGGTGGGGGCCCATGTGCGAAATGACCTCAGCTGTCGAAGCGCTTTTAACAATACTAATACTTCACTTCTCCACAAATGGAAAGTAGAAGAGAATTCAGAATATAAAATTCGAAAATTAAGGTAAACCGTTCGCTAGTTTTATGCTTAAGAGGATTCTTATATTAAAATTGAAATAACTTTTTCGTGGTGTACTACAATAGCTATCGTCACAAATATGACAAGTGCTGGAGACAAATCAGAAGGAAAGGAGGAGTTCCTTCGGGTATACGAGTATACCCAGCAATTGTCATATTTGTGGCCCGATGATAGCTATTATCAGCTGAAACTGGTCGGTAATAAACAATTTAAACTTAAGCATAGTTTTTTACCATTAATGTTACGGATTTTCACAAAGTTCCGCCTGATTTCATCGATTTTATAAGCGCATTTGTTTCAGTAAGAGTCCAAAAGGCCGTATTGAGTGCCCGAAAAGTCCGCAATGGCCAATACCTTTTCAAAGCTACTTTAAAAAATTAGCCCTGATTATGAAGCACACCAGACGCGAAGGTTAAGGTTATGATGGCTCCCTGTTAAGGGAGCCATCAGAAGGTGTTGTATTTCCCGAAGAAAATCAGTCCAAATGAGAAGTTGATGATGAAGGATCTGAGCACCTTTTCATCTCCGAGATTTTGAGACGTATTTTCCCATTGATTCGCGAGAGCTTGAAACCTGCTTTTTAATCTTTTCCTTTCTAGTTTCTGGGACTCTCATCGCCGCCGAGATTTCCTCTTCGCATGCATCCTGCGTTTCTTTTCATCTCCAATCAACTCTCCCGTTATTCCCCATTTGCGTTTTGATTATTTCCTTCTCTCTAAGATCCCTTCTTAGCGTCCTCTCTCAAAATTCCTCAATTACTTCAGCCAACTTTCGCACCTCTTCCCTGTTTCCCGTCGCTGATTACCTCAACTCCAAACACCGACTTCAGAATTCCCTTCGACCTTCCCTTTCCTACTTTAGGCCTTCTTTCCACTTTCCCCATCCCGCCTCAAACGTACACTTCTTCCATTTTCGCCACATTCCCCGCAACCTTACCAATTACGTTGGTCCCTTAGCTCAACACCTTGATCCTGTTCCTTTAGGTTCAATTCGTTGCCGTTCTCTTTAATTTTAGTGTTACGTATGTGATACACACAGGCTGTAGTGACGACTTTTCGTACCCTGGGCAGAAAATATTTGAATGCCTGAGCAGAAAAGCTTCTAGCGCCACGACGAATTTTTATAAATAGTAATTTTGAGGTTTTAATAAAATCTTTAAAAAAGGTAAATGAGTTTTGTATACTTATTTTGGTAGTAACTCTAAAATTCCTCGCTATTTAATCCTTTCAATCCAATACGGATCGTGTTTAACACTTCGAATTCCAAGGAATAACAAGTGTGAAAAATAGTGACATGACTGGGACTCGATCCCAGGTCTCCCACTTATTCCAACCACTGAACTACCATGCTGCGTCTCTTCCACACTGTTTGGAAACGCTTCGTGTCCCGGTAATGTCGATATTTTTCACACTTGTTATTCCTTGGGATTCAGCCGCACGGCTTTACCGTGCAAAGTTAATGCACCTTTCCTTAAACTTCGAATTGCTTCCGTTTACTATAGACTTTTCTCATAACCGTCATATGTAAACCGATAATTTTCTCCTGTTATAAANATTGCTGGAATTTAGCCATCAGGTGAATTCTCTATTAGAATACGATAAAATGAATATTTAATACAGGAAACGGAGTACGTATTTAAAATAATAAAAATGCGGTAGTAGATACTCGAAGTTTTTTTAAAGGAAATCGTGAAAGCTTAAGGAAGTGAAATGAAAGAATTATCGCATGAAAGTGGAGAAGTTTGCAAAACAAAGGGAAACTCGGGCACAATTGTCTAAAGAAAATAAAAAAGTCTTTCAGACAGCATTATAAAATTTACAGGCTACAGATCCTTAAAAGTTTTATTCCTGAGTCAAAATACTCTTCTAACATTTCCTTTGACATTTAGAGTTACGAATGCTCTCTCTTGATAAAACGGAATTTTCTTTTCCTCTAGCCACCAATCCATAATTCACGAAGGGAAAATCACTTGCCGCTGCATTAGAGACCTAAATTTAATATAAAGAACGTATCTTAATCAAAAAAGAGTAAACTCAAGTCCATGAAAAAAATCATATGATGTGCAAGTTTTACTTATTTCTATGAACTGAAATTTACGTCGATCCAATCACAGAATCAAAGGATATAGATTAAAAAGACAGTGGTACTCATAAAGGATTCTAAACTTACAGGTATTTATTTCCGTACAAATCTTTTGCTTTTTTAATTCAGCTATTCGTAGAAAAAATTCTACTCAGATTGTACAGATTGTCAAAAAACGTTTCAATTTCAATATACTCAATATCAATCATTCAATTCGTTTGGTCCGTCGAATGCAACAGTCTTTGTTTTGGCAACGAATATCGTCAGATTAATATTTGCGGAACCATCGATCACTTTTACCAATCATTTGAGAGATAATTTAATATCCACGCTTATAAAGAAATAAAAAAGAATTTTGAACAATCGATAAAAATTTCAAGGGAAAATAGATGTATTGATAATAAATTATACATGAAATTTTGTATAGTTAATATACTAGTATGTCATATATACTATTGTATCAAACACACGAAATATTTATTATCATATTCTTGTTTACGCAAAGCGAGGAAGTTATCAGGCGATTAAAATTCGATAAATTGTAACTTCCATCATGCGCCCCCATTAAAGGTTGCGCCCTGGGCAGGTGCCCCTGTTGCCCCGCCCTCCCTACGGCTCTGAACACGGGAATTGCTTTGGGATCGAGTTGAACCTTGACATTTGTAGATAATTCATATGTTTGTTCAGCATGCTTTGAGAGAAACGACAGGAGTTCCAAGATACGGCTATAGTCGAATGAAACAAAAATGTGAAATAATAGATCGCCTTCAAAAGGAGAGTGGATTCACGGATATCGACAAATGTCATATTTACCCAATTACGATTGAAAATTGGATGGGCTAATAAAAATAGCTCGTCGTGATTTTTGTTGCCTGCTCCGAGAAGGAGTAAATAAAAGACAGAAAAGTAAATACGAGTTTTTTTTTGGATCCCGTGTAAACTGAAGAAATGCTGAATCCGTTCTGGAAATATTTGCAGATTTAAGGAAAACAAATGCTAATCAATGAAGATGTGTCTCTTTTTCAAAACTTGCGTGTGTGACATCGTTATAATAGTAGCCTCGTAATTTCACGGTATTTAATAGCAATTCCGAATTTCAAAATTTTTGACATGCTGATGTTTTCGTCAGTAAAACCGGTACGTAAGAATCGACATTTTTAATATTTTTAATTGTTATCCTATATTTTTGCAACTTTTTTTTGCGATTCATACTTCTTAATTTGCATAATTTAAAAATTTATAACAGGAATCTCTTGAAACTATCGGTATCTATCTTTCGTTATCTGGGTCCCAGTTAATATCTAAATTAACTTACTGTTTTCAAAGAATAAGTTTGTAGTTAAGTATTTTTAGAAGCTCATTATTCCTGAAAGATTTGGTGCTTTCCTGGTGTAGGCTATGGATGAAGTCTTCACGGGTTTTCCTTGAATTATTATTACTTGACCTGGTGGAAAACCCGCGAAGACTTCATCCATACTCATTATTCCTGTCAGTACTCTCCTTGATTCTAGTTTTTACACGAAATCGTCAATACGTTAGAACTTTTAACACATTTCAACTATTTCTTTTGAAAAATACAAAATTAAAGTAGCACCGCTCTGTTCCAATTTTCAATTTGCGTATTTATGAAACTTAACTGATAACTAACTTTATAATTTTAACAAATTACTTTCTGGATCCGTAATTTGGCTGTTAAATTGCAATCGAAAACTACTAAAAAGATTAAAAATAATATCTTCCAACTTAAAAACAATTCCTTTCTATGTTTGTACTTGAAATATAGCGGTATGACTGGGACTCGAACCCAGAACCCCCACTTTTCGGCCAGGTGTTCCACTAGTGGGCATGGTAGTGTAGTGGTTAGTGTAATTAGTACTAGTGTAGTATTAGTACTAGTGTAGTATAGTAGTATTAGTGTAGTAGTAGCATGCTCAATCGAAGGTTATCACAGTGGGTTATCGGCGTGGTAGTTTAGCGGCTAGAAAACCTAGCCAGAAAGTGGGGACATGGATTCAAGCCATAGCCATGTCTGTATTTTTCTCTTCTGTTCTTCCTTGAGAAATTGCCTGCTTTTAGAAATATTGTTTCATTAATAAAAGCGATTGAAGCTAAAAATTATAGTTTATATTATCCCTTTAATGATATATAAAATTATAAAATATGAAGTTGTCGAAAGATTAGAAAGTATTTTTTTAGAACTCGATTGTCCGAGTATATCCTAAATAATATCTCGACTACCCGGGTATTTGTAAGCCCGAGTACTTTGGATTCCATAGGACGCCTCAAACAACAGAAATCCCTCAGAAACTCCGAGTACAAACGAGCGGAAAGGAGTTCTAAACGAATCTCAAGGCCTTCCAAATGAGACGAAACATCACCGTCAATCCAGCAGACTTCTTTGGCCAAAATTTACACCCCAACAAAGCGCGTCCACTCAGCAGGAAATAAAAGAATCTTTCCAACCATAATCCGGCCCCGAATCCAGGAAGAGTCTCCGGAACGAGGAGAAAAAATCCTGCCAATATGCGCTGCTAATATTTGCCTTGCATCTCTTACCAATAAAAGTGCGTACGGGGAATAACGAGACTATTTGTCCTTTGTTCCGAAGCAAGTTAATTACGAAACGAGGAGGAACGTGCCAGGCTAATGAAACTCTTCGGTCGGACTGCGCCGGAAAAATTTTTCTTCCCCTCCGGACTGCGCTGATTCTTCCGTTCCCTCTTTCATTTCCTGCATCTCTATCTCTTCGTTCTCTCTTTCATTCCTCTCGAAAGCCGCAGCCTCCGAACAAACTCCGTAAATGGAAAAAAGTTCGAATTTGAAAGGGAAATCTCGGCGGAATCCAGCGGACATTCCTTCCATCGGCGGCTCCAGAATGGGTTTTAGGGCTTCGAAGTGGGAGTGGGCGTCGAATGTGGGGAACTCCCCCCCCTGTCCTCCTCCGCTTCCGACCAATTAAAGATTCCCTTCCGCTCTTCCGAGCTCCACTCCCCCTTTCATTACGCCCTGCAAAAATTCGTTCCTCGGTTTTTTCTTCCGCTTTTGTTTCCGCGCTTTTTTCCTTTCGAATTCTCCTTTAGTTTCCTTCGGCGAATTCCGTAAGGAGATCGAGAGGAAACGAACGGAAAAATGTCGACGTATTTGTTCTTGCGGAGTGTGGTGGTTCTTTGATTGACCGAGGTTCTTCTTTTTCCGGAAGTTATGATGAATAGGAGGCAGGGAGAGAGGAAAAAAAAATCGGAATGCAAATGCTACCCATCGGTATGGAAACTTATATTAAAGGATGCTTTCGAGAGGTTCCAACAATTACATTGAAATCCTTGGAAAAACGGAAGTGGAAAGGTTGGGCGTGATTGCGACTGGAACCCAGATCTTTCACATTCTGGGGCGGATGATCACGGTTCGAGTCTTAGTGTTATTTCAACTTGTTTTACTCGATTACATTATTGGGTTATCTACACCTAAGGCATTTCAGTTTAAATTGAGAAAGCTTATCTGTATGAATTTTCATTTCAGTTACAAAGTGATTTTGACAATCAGGTAGACAATTTTTATTGCTCCGATAGTTAAGAACACTTTATTTGCGTAGGCGTTTTACTTATTTAGGAAACTAAAATTATTAATCGGTATGAATTTCACGATTAACTACAACGCACTACGTTTTTCTATGATTTACTTTTTATAAATATATGTTAAAGTCTTGTTATATGCTTTGCATCCTAAATACCATCAATCTCATCTAATCTTACTAAATACAAATATTTAATAATCATTCATTCGCCAAAATTAATTAAGAAAATTTTACTGACTTAATATTTAATAAAACTTTTGTTCGCTTAAATACACTTACTTGTTGGAGGAAGATGGAGCTTCACTTAAACATTCGAGGGCACAGCCTGAGGGAGGGTGAAGGAGTAACTAAGTTGTTTGGAGTACCCTTATCGGGCCCTAGGTTCCTAAGTTTAGGGAGAGTATGCCATGATTAATAACGTTAGTTTGTCCTTAAGCCAATAAAAACTTGAAGGAGATATGCTCGCATATTCTGTTACAGTTCTACCCTTCTTTAACGATTGACCTTCCGAGATATATGGTGAACTACTGGTTAACGTCAATGTTATCCTTCGTAGATTACGGTCTGTATTAGAATTTTCACCGTCGTTCAGTTCAGGTTATATATCCAATGCAGTCTTTCTGGATATGTACCGTTTTAATTGACAGATAACACATAAAAATGCGTATTTAAATCACATGTATGACATTAAAATGTGTTTTCCGATCGCGAAATTCATTCAAAGACCTACTGATGCTAACATTTAACATTGTTAATCCTTTGATATTTACGAAAAGAGGCTTTTAATAAGGGTGCAGCAAAGTCAAGAGGTGTTGTAAGGGGAGAAAAACTGGAGACAGTGAAACACACAAAATATTTAACTATACTTGACGAGTAAAGGAGGTGCCTCAGATTACGATAAAGAGGAAGAGGATGAGGAGGAAGAATATGAGTACATAAATGTATGTAAGAAAAAGGTGATGATAGAAGTAAGAGCGGAAGCATTAAGAAGAAGGCGCAATCGTTACAGATCCATAGAATCGAAAATTGTCGATAAAGTGAGAGAGAATCAGGTCAGAATTTGAGATGTTTAGTGACATTGAACGGATGAATTACAGAGAAAACAAGGAAGATGATATCCTTGATATAAGTAGGGAATGTTTCGGAAAAGTGAAAGGACCTTTGGCGGTGGATTACTTTGTAGTAGAATTGTAATAGAGCAGAGAAGGAGAATCGTTATATGTTTTGTTCGTAATGTGGTCTCTTGTAGTTGTGAAACATGGACAAATAATGAGAAAGACGGAAAGTAATTGGAAGGTATTTAACGTGATTGGACGACAACTGGTGGAACGCCAAGACTAAATAAAAAAACAGGACCGTATTTTCCACAACAAATTTTTTAATGCGATCGGTTTCGGCCATACAGCCATCATCAGGTCATGATGGTGGCTGTTTGGCCGAAATCGATCGAATAAAAAAAATTGTTGTGAAAAAGACGAAGTCCTGATCTTTTTATTTAGTAATTGGAAGGTTTTGAAATATGGGTGGGTGGAAGAATGATTAAAGCGAAGAGGACCTTTGGACGGAAAAAGCAAATTCTGATGGGAATATATAAACCATTACATACCAGATAAGGCCCGCATGCAACTCTATTCCACCTAACCTCGTCCGTCGTTTAATTTTTAATACGTATTTACAAAATTACTGAAAAGTAAGAAAGAAAGAGTAAAGTGCAGGGAACAATCTAGAAACTGAAGGTTGACAAAGTAAACTACGTTGCGAGGAACGCCCTCGGAGATTGAACGTGAAAACAGTAAATTGCGAAGGCAAATACAGTTATTTTTAAAGATATTTAAAAATCAAATGAAATGAAAATAAAATAATAATATATTCGGAGAAAACAAATAATATGTTTATATAAGAGGCGGAAATTGCAAACTTGAAACACCTTAAAATAACAGTAGTACAATGAATTTAAACCAGATAAAATAATCAATTCACATTCATCTGGAGGATATAATAGAAGAGGAAAGAAATCTACTTAAAGAAATCGAAAAGAGAAAGAAATCTAGGTTGGGACATATAATACCTCGTGTTTGCTTGGTAAGAAGAATCGTAGTAAAAAAAATTGATGAATATCCAACGGAAACCTATCGGATGGTAGCTTTACTTAGGAAGGAATCTTTGATACCCTTTGCTTTAGCATACACGTCGACTTTGAAATTAACATGTATTTATAAAATATTTTGTATCCAGAATTTTAACTGTGGCAAAGTTTATCCTACGAAACCTACTGAATATACATTTACTACTTTTCTGCCTTTTTTGATTCGTAAAATATAGCCTGACCCACGTTTCTCTCATCGTTCTATCTGCTCATTTGGCCTCTTTTAACATCTTCTTCGGAAGCTTGTTTTTTTTTCGCTTTCGATATCTCGGTTTCCCCTTTTCGACGTCACTCTCGTTTTGTTGAACTTCCATTTCGACACTTTAATTCTTCCCTTGTACTTTGGCCTTCTCTTCCTGCACTCTCCTCCCTTTCGGTTTGAGGTCTTCCTCCCAAAAGCATTTCTCTTTCCGAAGATCAGTGTAAATACACCTTTTCGGACTCACTTTTTATTCTGCGGCGTTCGCGCGAATGTTTCGTGAGGATTTGTCGGAGAAAGTCTTCCAAAGGATTTCATCGATTCCTTCGAACTCTTCAGCGTAGAGTTTGAGGACGCGCTGTGTATTCTGCTTTCGAAGAGACGGCCTCCGGAGCGAATATTTAGGTTTTTAATGGTTAATGGAGGTAATTAAGGGTGATGGGGATCAATGGGGACACATCTTGAATATTGCGTTTGCGTATATCCGCTCAGCGGAGGGAAGGATGGCAGCGTTAAGCAATTTCCTTTTTGTTTACTTAAACAAAGCTAATTGGATACACTTTCATACGTAATCACTCGCACTATTTTCGCGTTTCGTTTGGGTAAACTATGGACGTTCTACAGTTTTCCGGTAATGACGATAATTCAGACAAAGCAGAGATTCTCACGAACCAAGAACATGAGCAAAAAGTTCGCGTCGGTCTAAATATTCTCAAATACCGGTCTGAAGTACATGCTCCACAAACCACGCTATTTATTTTCAATCTCGTTATTGACCTCGTTTATTCACAATACTCCTGCACTCTATCTCCCTTCTCTTGAGAGTTTTTTCGCTTTAGATACATAAATACATCTTTACATGCATTCCCTTTTATCGTTTAAGTTTCGTACCTCTCTTCAGTATCACATGCACCCCTTTCACCATTCTCGGTACTTTATTTGAAATCCTTTACACCTCATAGGAATGGCTCCGAAGAGAAACAGAGAGAAAAAGTACAACTGAATTTGGTGAATGAAACACTGAAGAGACTACAGTTGCGACTGTTCGCGTTATTAAGATTTAATCTCAGGCTCCCAGTGTAAGATTTTCGTAAATTAAAATGTACATTAAACGTTATACTAATAAAATTTGCACCAGGTGTTACTTTCAGTTATATTTATTTTTTACTTCTAATTATTAATTTTGTGGAATCGACTGCTTTGGATTTGCTCAACTCCTATGGTCGGAATGAACGGACAAGTAAGAGATGAATTTTTGCCAACTAAAGTATTATTACACAATTTTCATGTTTTTGACTCATAGATTCATCAGTTTTTGAGAATATTTTTTTAAACACATATGTAATATATGAATGAGAAAGACACCAAAAAGATATATACAGAAGTACTTCGGTTAACTGAGGCCTTAGTTAGCGACGTATTCGGTTTAAAACGAATGGCTTTATCCAAAATGTCTCGGATAACGACGCAGTCTTTGGTTAACGACGCCTCCAGGGAAAGATTGACAGTTAAAATCTTCTTTCATGACTACTCATTTTATCAATGATAATTTTTTCTCGCAAATGTAGTTGAATAAATGATGTTTACTATTAAATAAAATCGATATTGGCAGGCGTGGCTTCGTGGAAAGCCATTGCAGAATGATACACTTGGTAAATTTTCCACACTGTATTTATTGGCGAACGGTTTCGTAAGTTGACTTACATCTTCAGGCAAAGGGTAGGATTTTTGTACATCATATATAGGGTGGTTGAGAGGAGGGAGGGAAGGAGGGAGTGGGTGCATCAGGGAAATATTTTGCTCGGTATTTATTATATGTAATTATCTATATGTGTACTGTATTTAAAGAGATTTTAATGAGTTTTATCTGCATTTTTGGCATGCAGTATGGTTCTGGAAAATCTCACCTTGAGTAACGACGGTTTCCGTTAACGACGACAATCTTGGAACGGATTACCTTTTTTATCAAGGTACCACTGAATATGAGAAAGATAGGCAAAAATTCTCTTTCTCTTCCACCTTTCTTTCTGATGTTCATGCAATAATTTGCGTTTTGCCTCTCTACCTGATGACGACTCTATGAGTCGAAACCATAGTCCTTTTGCATTAATTATCGTGGTTGGTAAAAGTTAATCTCCTTGTACCTTTGCTGATTTTATTTTGAAATTGTTATATAATCTTTAATTTTGAAACAAATTTCAATTAATGTCAAAACCATGGATATTATTTACTCTATGAGCAGAATTATTTGTTAAGCATAGCTTAAGTTTTGAGAGGTGGCAATTAATGGAGTGTAGAAACGAATAAAACAGTCACCTAATAAAATACTCATTAGTTAACTTTTCTCTGACAAACATCATGAAACCTACCGTTCAAAGCTAATATGTAGTCAAAATGATATTTTGAAATAATGAAGAAACAACGTGTGTTTATTTTGGGGACCACAGACGGAAGTAATATATCGGATGTTAACTTAGGAAAGATGTAAATGGAAGGTTTGTTTGCGTAATTCGGGAATTGAGCAGAAGAAAAACAGAACATGAGCTTATAGGTAACAGACAAAGGAAGGAATGAAGTACATCGTTTTGTCAACAAAGGAATGCCCTAATTAACCTCATATGGAGTTCCACAGAATCAGAAGTCGTTGCTGCGCATATCTCGGCGGAGGAGAAGAGAGAAATTGGGGTTCCATTGTTTCCGCATCGTCTCCATCTTTGGATACCTCTTTCCCTTTCAAATTCAGAGTGAGGCTGGAGGCGAGGAAGAATTGAAGGTTCTCGTCGAAATGCGAGAATACGAAAGGAATTCTTTAGTGAGGGGAAAAAGAAAGGTAAATCTGCGGAGGTGTTGGGTTCCAATATTTTCCATTCTCTCTAGCCCATCACTGATTTACAGTATGTTTACTTCATAAATTGATAAACTATTTGGCGAAAAAATTAGGATAATGTCCAGACATTCTCCGGAGGAAAAATAGAAATACTTTTGCATTTATCACGTAGATTTACAACTATTTAGCGACTTATGCTTCAAAGCATCGAGCCATCATCAGAAAAAATTTTGAAATTATTTAAGATAGGAATGGGAGGGTGAGTGCTATTTAAAAACCACATATAAATCCATTTATAAAAAAACCTATAAGTTTAAGAGATTTCTTTCCTTCTCCTACACGATGGAGGTTTATAAAAAAATTTGTGCCTGAAGTAATGGAAAATTTGTGTCTGACATTGTACAATACTCTTGTATTCCTCTATGATAAGGTGTTCAGACATTCCTTCTTTATTTTCCTAGACCTACTCAGCTACTAAAAATCCCGAAGTGCTTTTCGGGATCCCATAATACCCCTTTATTTTAAAACATTCTCAATATTGAACGATTTAGGACTTAATTACCAATAACCGTGATATGTGCAGCAAAGAGACTCACTCCGTCATATAAAGAGTTAGATTTGAATGGGCAAACTAGAAATACTCTCTCGAAAAATTATGTAAAACTGATCAAAACTGTTTGTGTTCCACGTGTACTTTCTGTTGCTGTAACACATCCAATCATATTCTTTGAATACGTGGATTTTTAGCCAATGGTACGTAGAATATTAACTTGGTTTAATCTCCTGGCTTAACCGCCTCTCTTCTAAGACGCAAAAATCTTTAAGAATCGGAACCATCAGCATGAACCGGCGCCGAAATATTTTGCAATCCATGATTAAATAAGGTGGGGAGGATTTGGAGATAGTTACCATAATAACAACATTATAATAAGGTTCCTTTATTAAGGCGAGATTGAGATTGATGAGTTTTGGGTAATAGATGTGATTGAAATGTTATATAATTAAATACTGCGGAAGGATATCTTCTCTAGAAAGAAAGAGAGGGATTTGGAGGGAAAAGGGTAAGATAGTGTACAAAAATCATTGATACTGAAGCAACAGGCAATTGAGTCTCTTGAGTCAATTGAGGGTCTTTTACTGATCTCAATCCAATAAAATATCCGTAAAATCTGATACACGCGAAAAGTACTGTTGATGATATGATTATATTTGATGTTGATTATATGATATTGATGTCGATAAGTAATAAACGGAAGAATCCGCAAACTAAATAAAGATTATTATACTAGGCGAGTATCGTGGATATGGATACAATCCAGTTACAATGTGGATGCTTGGAAAAACCTGTATCCTTTAGTGAAAACACCGCATATTTTCCCATTATTATTTTTAATTCGGACCTCTCTCATGCATCCTTTAGTACAGCGCGGCGAGGAATTTCTCTGTTTTTCTTTACATAAGATTTCCTAGGGCTAATTCCGTAAAAATTAAACAGACCCGAGTTAATGGAGTAATTACGCATCCCGCAAAACCAGTCAAAGAACTCCCTCGTAGATACTCGTCGGTATACACGGGAATAAAAGAACGGCCCATATGTTTATTAATGGAAATCTTCATCTCCTGAGACCCTTCCATGTCCCGTTTATTTGCACTCTGAGCAGCAACTCCTTTCCGGGCCCTGGATTAAGGTAAAAGGGATAAGGCGAGAAAGGGGATGGAGATGAAAAAAGAGAGGTATATATAAGGCGGAGGATGATGAGGGAAGCGGAAGGAAGGAGAAAGGCGGAGGAGGAAAATGGAATTGGTAGAACGGAGACGGAAACGAGGATGACAGAAGGTTAGAGTGGAGGACGGAAAATGAGATAAAAGAAGAGCGATGAAACAGGAAAAGAAAAGACGATTCCCACATGGAAGAGATGAGGAAAATGCGAAAGTTTTTGTTGTCTTCGATAGTTTTGGAGTGGGCAAAGTCTCGCAAATATGCGAGTCGTGAGCGTACAAGCGTGGGAAAATTTATGGATTCATGTTTTATCAATTATTATTATTATTGTCATTGCAGTGGTACCCTTGGGATGTTCAATTCGTCCCGTGACCGAGCTCGTAAGTCAAAATTGTCGTATCTCAAATCAACTTTCGCCAAATAAATGTACCAAAAAACACTAAATTAAAGCAACACGACAGAAACACTTCTGCGGCGAGGTAAACACGTGAATTGAATGTCCAAGATTCGCAAATCGGAGCAGTGGCTTGCTACGCCAACTGGCTGTGACGTCACCGAGGCTGGCTCGTATCTCAAAATTTGGCTCGTAACTCAAGGCAAAAACTAGACCTATAGTGACGGCTCGTATCTCAAAAAACTCGTATGTTGGGGCACTCGTATCTCAAGGTACCGCTGTATAATTATTATACAATTCTGCCGCAGGATGACACTGGTTCAGGTGGCGACGTTACATTACTCACATTCTACAACTAACACTCAAGTTCTACTGATAAATATGTATGCATTTGTCAATAATCTCCCCATCCACTAACTACAATATTTTACAAGACTTACAATTGAAATTTTAAACAGATACGGTTTTATAATACAACTGAACATGATTTCAGTTTTACAATTTAAAAAGCTATGTCTTACATATTAAAATCACATAATATTACAAGTTCATAATTTAAGCAGCTATGATATACAATTATATTATTCACATCTACAACAGCATGTATATTTAACAATCCAAAAATAAATTTGTCATTTCCTTGGAAGCATTAATACCACTTTTCAAGAAACTTGTCACTTGCTACACGGCTATCGTAGCAGCCACGGGGCCTACGAAGTCCCTACCGTACATACCCTACCAGGCAATCCTATACTCGTCTCACATTTCGTTATCGGAAGGCTCACTCTTCTAGGTTATTTATCTAAGTTATTTACGTACGTTTCAGTGTTTTTAAAGAATGGAACGAAGCTTTATTTGTTTCAAGTATTCAACAATTGAAATAATTCAAGAATAAAATAATAGAATACAGACATATCTGCGTGTATGTAAGTAACATTATCCGTTTTACTACATACACGGGTTCAATAATAGTTTCCGATCTCAAAATGTTGAGATATCTATTTTAGGCAGTTTAATTTCATCTCAGCTACCAATAACTGTACGAATAAAAGGAGTAGTAGTAACGTATAAGTGAAAGTAGTAGTAGTATTGTTAACGTGCTACGACAGCTTAGGTCATTTCGCACAAATGGACCCCCATCGGGAATCGAACCCGGGGCCGCTTCCACCGAAGTCGAACGCGTTGTCCACTTGGCTATCCGGGAGCCTATAAGCGAAAGTTACGAGTTGGTCTTTCAATTTCTATTTCAAGTTGTCTTTTGCAGAACCCTTTTATGTTAGATTTCGTCTCGAATATTGTGTCTAAAATTTATAAAATATTTTCTTCTGTTTAACGAAGTTTATGTGTGCATGAGCTCAACCACTGTAAAGGGAAACGTTTGCGTAACCATTAAGAAATCTCTCCCCTCACATTCTTATGACAAATAGAAAACGGCGGAATGAGTTCCGTCGAGGAAAATAATGTTCATAGAATTCTACGCTGAAATGCTGAGCGTCTTAATTTCTTCGATAAATGTAATTTCAAACTTCTGTATGCTCAATCTAAATAGAAAGCCCATCAAAGCATTTATTTTGGAAAACAATGCCTATTAATTTATGGAAAGGGTCAGTTAGTGTCATCCGATGATTTCAACGTAAAACGCTGTTCTAGAAACAAGTAATACGTTCTTATAGTTCGTTGTGGCAAAAATAATCCCTTGATAAGATAAGAGAGATTCAATTTCATATACTAATCATAGTGAAGAAATACATTGTAGGCAGCTTCCTTCTCCGGAGAGAACCCAAGGAAAAGTTTCGACCAATGAAACGCATACCCACCAGAAAAATTGAATAGAAAATCACAAATTCCATAACTGAGCCATCCATCACCGAATTCCAAGCAAGCCCAAATAGAATACCAAAATTATTCCGAATATGGAGCAAGACAAAAATGAATTCCAAGATCGACTCCGATCTCGCGATTCGTCAAAGGGTAAATGTGACAGCGGGCGGAGATTTTTATTCCGAGAGAGGAATCAGTATTCTGCAGGCTTGGAGAGTTGAGGGATGGAAGAGGCATAAGAGGGTAGGTCGGCGGTGTAAGGGATCCCGCTTTTTCGCGGCGAAGGAAGGAAGGCGAGGGCGTGGAAAAAAGAGAAAGTCGCGCGGCGATAGAGCGATGGATGAAAGGGGCCTAGATGAATAAGGAGGCGAGAGTAAAAGTGGCTTGGGTGGGGAGTGCATGGGATAAGAGATGGATGCGGGGAGTTTTTTAGAGGTGGAGGCTGGGCGTGACAGGGGAAAGGAGAATGACTTCCCTGGAGGGATGCTCATGACGTGGAGGGGATATAGTGCAGGAGTTGAGTGCAGCGACTGAGGAGAGAAGAAACAAGGAGACCAAGATCTACAGCGGAGAAAGTGAGGAGTAGAGTGGGGTTTTATTGCGGGTTGAAAGGTTAGACTAATTCCTCACCCCTGAGCCGAAAATATGGCCGTCTATGCAGCTATAAAAACGCCTAGTATTTTAAGTTAGATTTATAATGCGATAGTATTTAATATTGTTATTATAATTGGATCGATAGCTGGAGATTAAAAATTCTATGGCCCATAAAACTCGTCCCTGGAAAGAAATATCTAACATTAAAATTGGTATTACGGTGTAAGATTACCGTGATATTTTTATATTAGCCTGCCTCGGTTGCGTAGTGGTTATCGAGTTAGTAGCAACGCCGAGGGTCCGGGTTCGAATCCTGGTTTGAGCACGGTTGTTTAAATCGAGTTCACGAGGAAGTTTTCTTAAATCGCCACTTTTTCGGAATATTTTTGGATCCGTCTGTACACGTATCCCTAGAGTTATGGTGTTTGGCTATCATTGTCCTAGTTGGCAGAAACGGAGGGTTAAAATTTTTTTTAAAACCGGTGATAAAATTACGAAGACAATAGGGCGTAAATAGTATTATGAAAGTAGCATTACGTGTGAATGCGGCCCATAAATTTACAATCATCGACTAAAGCAACCAGGTACTTAAAAGTTATTACGTATACGGATAACTTTTATGCACATAAAATATTTAAGATCAAAATTAAATTACTGAAAACATGAAATAGTCCGGCTTATAATAAGATTCATCTTCATCTACCTATATACATTAAATGTAATATTCTTTTACAATCCCATAAAACTACATCTATGTAGGCACCCTATAAGCAGCCTTTTGGCATATGGAACGGGGCAATAAAAATATTTTCTTTAAAGAAACGTTAAAATTCAAGCATAACTTTCAAAAATCTGAGTTAAAAGATTCCTTGCGCTTTGAATATATTTTTATCAACCTTTAATAATATGCATTCTATTAATTTACGTTTATTTTAGTCGATTTATTTATAAATTTATGTACCATTATACAGTATAGTTCGTGAAATATGCATAATTTTATATATAAAAATATAAATAATGATAAATTGGGCTTTTAAACTTTCATTGTTTACATAATCAAAGAAAATTGTGCCACAACATGGGAGAGACAATGAAGTGTCTGCTGCTTGCAGGATTAATTATTTCCTGAAGATTTACGTAATTGATTTAATGGGATTTTCGCATGAGATAATGAAACCTGTCAGAGTTATTTAAGAGCAAAATTGCCAGAGACGATTATAAAAATTGGACGAGATCGAGCTGACAGAAGCGAATTCTATTTAAAAATGTGTAACGGATTAAGTGGAAGAAACGGAGAAAATGAAAACAGAGAACATTAGGGGAAGCGGTGATAGTTACGAAAAAGGATTCCGAAATACACAATGAAAATAATAAAAACACTATGTGCAATTCCACCAGAGACTTTTATTGCGGCTTAGGTTTCGCTTCACTTGTAACATCTTCAGGTAAACATTCTCATTATCATTATTATTAATATACATTCTTAATATTATTATTATTATTATGAGAATGTTTGCCTGAAGATGCTACGGGTATATCGAAACCTAGGTCGCATAAGTATCTTTGATGGAATTGCACATAATTTTATTCTTAATTCCGTTGGTGATAAATTCCACAAGGTAACCCCTGAAACAGTTTTATTAGTGAAATACACAATATTGGAAGATTCAAAGAATTATAGGTATTGTATATAGAAAAAAGATTGGAAAATTCTCATTCTTATGCCAAAAGCATACCCTATTTTTTCATCTATTTGTGACAAGTATTACAATAACCGCGTGATATTGACCAAGGTTCGAAAGAAAACTAACATATTCACTGAAAAACACAAACTAAATAATCCTCCTCGTTCCAAGTGTTTCCCAAAGCATTTTGCACAGACAATATTTAAAAAAATACTCTGGCCAAGTACTTGCTGCACTGTAAGCAGTAGTTAGGATATTTATTTATTAAATTTTAATGATATATTATTGTAATATAAGTACGGTAATATATTAATTGTCACTTACGTATGCAATACACGGATTTCTTGTGACGTTGAAGCTAAAGGTAGTTCTGGAAGCACAGGATACAACAATATTCTTCCCCCTTCCTCCACAAGGAGATCCATGCAACTAAAAAATTTAATTTTCTTACTGACGTATGATGCGACTATGATGTTCGATTGTATTCTTTTTAAAGAGCATTTGGCATACTATTCGTGAATTGAGTATTTAGTTGAGTAAGTATGCGTGTAATGAATACAAAGTGATTCATTCTATAAAAATAACTCATAATCATTCCATTACAATACATGAAATTTTCCTGCGAAGTATAAGTATGATGTATTGTGATAATATATTGTAAAGGACATTATTATTATAATAACACATCGTAAAAAGATACATTTTCTGTTGTCTGAGATGCTACTTACAGTTTGTTAGTACTCAACAAACTCATCCATCCCTCAATTGCCATTAGGAGTGGACTTAAAAATAAACATCCCATGAATAAACAGCCGGAGATTCGCCAAGCATAAATGGATGTTGATTTCAGGAAGAACTCTTGGAGAGTACACTCTCAATGGATGTTGCCTGCCGTTTGGAAAAATGTCTCGATTTCAACCTTCCAAAAACATAATTCGTAGTCAAAATCTCTTGTGATCCCTGATATAGGATAAGTTTGGAAGGGTATAAGAATTTGAGCTCCATATATTCTCCGTATATGTTTGATTCTTCCGTATATTTTACAAAAATCATTCCTGGGTAACCGGAAACGGGCGGGGCGATGAATTTGTCAATAGTAAGTCTAATGAGAACGGGATTTTTTAGTTAAAAGAGACTCTCTGGAGTAAATTGGTGGAATACTTTAACCGTAACCATGAAGGTAAATGCCATGTAAAAATCTCTTAAAAGTTAGGTAATTTTTTTAAGTCATGAATATTTGATTTCTTTTTTTTAGTTTATGTAATCTTTCCAGTAATAATTTTATTGTATTTATTATAATAAAATAGTGATTTCCTTAATATATTCATAATATTATGTCATATCACAATACTAAAATAAGATAAAAAGCAACTTAATCATCGCTAATACTTCTGTAATTACAGAATAATTGGCTCCTTAACACGAAATCCCACAAACGCTGAGTATTTAAATATCTTTAAAGCTACCTAAGATTTATCCCTTTCACGAATGATGACGTCTAGAACCTCCCTCGACTCATAGTAAGGTTTAAGAATGGTAATCCTGGGCTGCGGGGTTTGTTTACATGAGCCATAAAACTCCACGTATTTATAGTTTTAAACCTCCTTAACTCCGTAATTTATTCCTGAGAGCGGGAGAAAAACAAGGGAAGTGCGAACAATACGGAGGGGGATAAAAAACGAAATTGCGAAAGGTGGTGCGGAGGAGAGGAAACAGGGAAAATAAGAACTGAGGAATGAGGGAAAGATGAGCGCGGGATAGCCCGGGAATATAAGCTTCGCTTTTATGAAGTGCGTGAAGAAGAACTGGGAGAGAGCTGAGAGGGGGTTAGAGGGAGATATGTTGAGAGGGTTGGGAAAGGGGTGTATAGCGTGTGTTTCGTTGCTGCCGGCTGTTTGGAGTCAAAGGTCGTGCCAACAAAAGCAGACGCAAAAGATAAACTGGCGAGCTGCGTGTGTTTAGAGGATGAGGTCACGACGTCACAGTGAGCGGTGTTTTGTTCTCTCAAAAACTCGCCGAGATGGTGGAAAATAAATGAAAACGCAAACAATTTATTAAGGTGCGCGAGCCAAGGGGTTGGCGACGAAAACTTTTGCCGATTATGCATGAGATAATTGCTAGGAAAACAACGAATGCTATTCGGACTGGATTTTTAATTAAAAGCTGCTTTTTAATTACGTGCGGACTTATGAATGCCGTGTAGCGAGTCTCTGGTATCCCTAGTACCGGCGGAGGAGTCTTCTACAGAAAGGGTTAAGGGGCAATGGGTCAACAACCCCTTGAGTACGATACTGACGGACTCTCGCGATAATGTTTTCTTCCGTTCGCAATTATATTGAATAGGCGCAATAGAATGGAAAATTAAACGATTGAAAATCGGAACGAGCACACAAATAATTACTTACGAATTTGAAGCAATATTTTATGAATTGTCTACTACATCTGCGTAAATACCACGCAAGCCGCCTTTCGGTGTATTAAAACCTAGAGTTCGAGTTGCCTCTTTAGCTTATCATTGTCACGTATCGTTCGCGGAAAGAATGAGTCCCTAAAACAACTCGTCCTCGCATCAATTTCTCTTATTTTACGCTCACTGTCAGCCGAAGTAGCAGGGGGGTTCCATGATACCGATTACGTCTTCCGCAAACGTACTTTTATAAGAATATATCAAGCAATCGCATACTAGCTTCTAATCTACTTTCTTTCAAGGATTCCCAACCTGCGTCTCAAATCTTTTTTGTTGTTTGTTTTTCTATCGTAACATATCGTACATAACATACATACGAATAGTATATTAATCTATAGTTAAATAATCTTGGAAGAAAAAAAAGTATGTAACGTACTTTTTACTCACCTTTACAAGCCGGTCACAGTCATGATTCATGTTTCAGCACTCTCTTCAGCTGTTGACTCATCCTTTCTTTCCTGAAAAGTTACATATAATTACTTAAGAGTTGCTGATACGACAGAAATATACCTGTGAATGCTTAAAACAACCGATCTAAATTAGATAAAAATTTAATCTATCTTTGTCAGGCGAATTCCTCGGTAGAAAAATAAGTAGTCATTGGCTTCCGTAATATCAGTCAATCTTTAACGAAATACAATTTTTAGATTTGGCTAATCTGGGTATTTGTGCGTTGAAGTAGAGGATTGAATAGGAAAAATTTATACTACAACTCAGAAATGAATGTTCAATTCAATATCTGACTGGTGTGGACAGCTATAAACAAAATTTGAAATGCATTTCGAAAAATAAAATATTACTGTCTATATTGAAAGTGCACACAGATTTTTGGTTTTGAAGCTAACATTCTGTTTTAAATACATCACAGAATATTCTGTTTATATATTCCAGCGCTACGGGCGAATGTTGTGGAATTAATTTATTGAATCGCTATTGAAATTCTAGGCCATTATAAGGGATGATGATTAATCTGGAATGAGGGCTTTCGCTGCCCGAAGAATCCATGCTTTTGGGAACGCAGCGGTGGTCATTTCGGGTGACAACGTTTTGTTGATACTGTTATACAGTACAGTATCGTTGGCGAAACGACGCAACGTCACCCGAAATGACCAACGCTTCCCGAAAACCTTCAGCATGAATGCTGATTAATTTTCATACACTATGTGAGGATTTGTTTGTCGTACATCTGTGTATACACATGCTTGTGCGGGATTTTGACAAAATATATATTTCCTTTCTCTTAATCTAAACCTTCCCGAACATTTTACTTCCACGGCACACAGTCCAATCAAAACAAATATTGCGACGCACTAGGCCAGTGGTCTGCAACGGGGGCGATATCGTAACCCCCCATCTGGTATTGAAAAACATGGGGGGCGCTGACATGAAAGAGAGTATTAAGGATTTCTTAGTTAAAATTCTAAATTAGTAAAATAATCCAGGTGTAAAAGAGGAAAATGAAGAATAAATTGTTCTCATAAGGTCTTTATTAAGCGATATTGACATTAAAAAGACTCTTTTTCCATCTAACGTGTTGTCAGTGATACTAATAAAAACATAAATACATTTTTAAATAGAAACGGAGAAAATTTAAGAAGATTTGTTGATAAAAAAACCTAAGTAATATCTTAGTAAAATTCCACAAAAAATGCTGGTTCAACAAAAATTTGTAGCAATTCCTTGCTTCAGATCTTCATTTTTAGCGAAGGGGTTGCCAGTCTAGGTTACTTTATGCAAAAATGAATCAAGAGGGGCGGTGCATAAATAGGTCGAAGACCTGAAAACTAGGGAATACGGTACTGAGTCCAATTTTAAATTGGCAAGAAAGAGACAAATAAAATATAATGGCACTTTTTCATGAACTTCCTGTACGCGAAAAAATATCTTGCGGAATAAATGACATATTCGATCCAAAATTTAGAGAATGTTATTCTTGGATGATACGCGACACACAAAGAGCTAACATATGGCACGTCAAAGTGCCACGACTCTCGGGTTTGGAAAAAAACTGCCTCGATCAATTGATAATCTGACATCCACAGTATGTACAACGTTTTCGTAACTCACAAGCAGATACGATCATGGAAAAGTTACCTTTCACCCTTTTGAATATTTATCAAAATATCTTTGTTTCTTTGTTTCAAAAACACGTCTACATCGAATAATTTTAGCATTCATTTCGTGACGAGGAAAAGAAAACTCGCACCTAATTATTTGAAGAGGTAGGAAATTCGCTCATGAGGGCGTGATTTATTTCCTGGTACCTTTATTTCTGTTCGTCGGGAAATAAGAAAATGTTTAGTGAGTTGTATCCTTCACCTTCGCTGGAGTTATCTCGGTGAAGGGATCTGTGTCAATGTTTGCGCACATTAGATCCGTGTTTATTCGAATCAAAGCTTCCAAGATGTTTGCCGAGATGAAAGAGATATGACAGGGGTTAAAGAGTTGTCATTTCTCTCTCTCTCTCTCTCGCTTACTTTAAGAGGTAAAGAAATGAAACTTGAAGGAAGTTCCTTTCTCCCCGGGCGCTTTTATTTTACTTTCGTAGAAGAATTCCGTTTCGATAAAGACGAAAGTTTTTGACCCCTCATCAATTCTGCCTTGAAGCTCGGTAAATTAAGTTTTGCGGGAGACTGTCACTGTATCGAAGTTGGTGCTGATACATCTTGAGGGGCAGATAAATTTTCTCTTTGAAGGGCAACGCGGCTTTCGTTA
The DNA here is from genome assembly GCA_000376725.2 of Ladona fulva. NCBI lineage: Eukaryota > Metazoa > Arthropoda > Insecta > Odonata > Libellulidae > Ladona > Ladona fulva. Next base: position 476,044 of record KZ308646.1, on the reverse strand, counting down.
CCGTTTCCTATTTTCCTGCGCAAGCAGCGGGGGTCGGCGAACTACAGCTCGCGGGCCCTATGTATTTGAGTACGAATGTATTGCTGTGATGTGAAATTAGAAATAAAAGAAAATCATCATGGTTCATACGAAAAATTTCTCACTTCCTTATGCTTATCATCACTAAGAATCATTGCTATGATCTCTGTATCTTCTAGTTCACATATTTTTACTATTACGATTATGATTAGTACACGATTCTTGTTTAGTATAGCAAAAGTTGGCAAATTCATAGCTCTATAAAATACATCTAAGTATGTAAGCGCTACTTAACTACAATAAACTAATATACTAACAATAAGTATTGCATAAATGCATTAATGTATTACGTAAAATATTTAAGATAGCAATCACATTCTATCTCAAAGTTTCTTAAATATATATCGGTGAACCAGATTAATGGTGCTTTAATTGATAAAATTAAGAGCAAATATAGCGCGTTCCAGCTTTTCTACTTAGAAACGACGGCTAACGGAGGAATCAAATCCTATGTATTATTCCTCTATCATGGGAACAAGCTTCATGCCAATGGTCATCAAATTCCACGATAACACGAATAAAATTATGAATCAGTTTTAATTCGAAGATTTCAACTGCGGTTTTAATCTGCCGTGATGAGCAGAAAAACTGGTTACAAACGGGCCATTAAGAAATATCTGAGAGAATGTAATGTCTTCTCTATCTTCCACTGAAGAAAGTTAAGATATGTGATAATATGATGAATAAATAAGTAACCGTGATAAATTTTATTAACACTAAACTAAACTTTCTTTATTGGTAAAATTTTAAATACTCGAATATTTATAAAATCTCTGAGAAGACCAGACTTTGCTTACTGAGGATTCTCGGGGATCTCCCCTCAAGACATCTCCGGGTCGGATAACTCCCCACAATGAAATCCGCTCGGCCATAACTGCTCATAGTACAAATTCCCGCTCGGATAGACCAACACACAAATGATTCCCCATGGTCATGAACCCTCAGCAATTTAAAATGAAGTTCTAAGATTCGGAAAGAATAAATGCAAAAGTATGTAAAGGATGTTATCATTTTCACTTTGTTAGAATATCGAAAAACAATTTCAAGCATAGGAAATAGACATACAATCGTATCGTATGAGAGTGTCGCTCGAGGAATACTCCCAATTATAGTTACTGGTGATCAGGAACACCTCTGATGAAAATAAAGATTTCAATGAAGGATTCACGAAGAAAGTACAGGGGTATGAGCTATATAGCCCAAGGAGAAAGTTGCAAAAGTCGTAAAAAATAGAGGAGAGACATGCTACGACTATAATCCTATCCCAAAAGATTTAAGTGAACAGTTTTTCGGCTACCGACTTCACACGGTTTTTCCGTTTCACCAATTATTGCGGCTACAAACGGTCTACGCTGATCTTCATACTACACGTAACTTTATAGTATGAGATCGTTAGCATAAGCTACATCGATATTTTTTTAGTGAAGGTTAGAAATAATAAATATTTCATTGCCGATTGCCCTCATAAGCTTTACCAATTGGCCGGAGTTTTATTTCAGCCTATATTTAATTACCAATAGAAAACGTTCACAAAATTCACACCTCGAAATAATTTAAATATTTATTAAATTATTTTGAAATATGTCTATCCATTACACATCTATTAAAGTGTAGTTCTTCTACAGCGATTAATGCTGAAGCGAAAATGTAAATGAGTGTATTAACAATTCCTAAAAAATATCAAGAAACCGCCAATTTCCTTGTTCGCTTTAAATTAAAATTTTCTTAAAATGCTTCAGCTTTTAGAAGTTTCATTTAATAGTTAAAAAAAAGCTTTTAATAATAAATTTGCTTTTGGCCTCAGTTATACCTTTAATCCAGAAATTTTAAACTGAATATTTATCAATGTTCTTTGACTACAAATAATTAAGTTAATCACTGATCGACATTAAATTGGAATAGATATAGCATTGAGCTTTTGAATTTACTCAATTTTAATATGTGATCGATTTATCAATGTATATATTTTCGTAAATCCTACGGCAAACGCAATGAAGCTCTGATTAGGTCGTTTTTAAATGATTACATATCCCGGAATTGAGGACATAAATAAAGGTTTTGCGTCATAAATGTGGTGCTACCAGCTTGTTGGAAAATAAATAGGAATGGTTAATTAAAAATATATTTATACACTATAACTGAATGGCCTATTTAAATTTTGGTTATTAAAATAGATTCGTAAAATTAATTGCCAGAAAAATGACTCGAAGAGTAGATGTATTAATGATATCAGTTTGTTATTTCGAATACAAATTCGATATGAATATTATGGAATATTAATTTAAATCCATAATCCATAATATGGATTATGAATATTAGCCTATTTAGAGAAGCAAACCGAAGAATTTAGAAGGAAAATTAAGCGAGCAAGATACGTTGTACACGTATAATCATAACATACACGCATACATAAGTGTTATACCTTATGGTGGGCTCTTTTGCCTTAATTTTTCCTATTCAATGGAATTTATTTCGTTTCCTGGAAACTTACCCCAATCTTTATGCTATTTAACACATTTTGCCTTTATCTTCCCTACTGTCCTTTCCTTTGCGGTCTACTTTAAATAACATTCTTTAGCAATCCCTTTACTCTCAATATTTGACCCACCCATTTACATTTTCAATGCTTAATTACTTCAATTAAAACCCTCTCCTCCCCGACCATCTCTAGTACCTCTCTGTTTCTTTCAACCCAACTTACCCTTTCCATTTTACACATTACCCTCATCTCAAAGGCATCTAATCTTTTGATGTCCTACTATCTTAAGGTCCTCTTTTAACACCCGTACAGCAAAACACTCCACACCAAAGATTTTACCAATCTTTTCCTGATTCCTTTACCGAGACCTCTTGTCATCAGTTCACATCGCTTCACGAATGCTTCCTTGTTAATTTTTTTCGAACCTCAGCTATACACTACCCAAGTAAGAGAAATTATCTAATTTCTCTAGTTTTTTTCCATCTACCCTGATCGTTACCTTAGCTTTCTTTCCCTTGGTAAATATCATTACTTTGGTTTTCCTTACGTTTATTTTCATTCCAAAGATACGTTGCAGCCATTAATAATGATAAAAATTTAAAACACCATGATTTCCACCAAGGGCAATTATTGCGGCTGAATTTAAGAGATTACATATAAGAGTTTTTAAGAGACTACATATAAGTTACCCTGTTTCTTCTACAAATATTTCTGTATATGAATTCTCGAGTGGAAAACTGAGATGATATTAATGTATTCCAAATTTGACTTCTGATATATTAATTAAATTCTCACCCTCTCTGAATACGTATATGTCTCTACCACAACGCTAATGAGGTGGCAGGGTGTAATTGTACTAGTAAATCGAATGTAAATGTGAATGCCTAAAGATTTTCTTCAAATCCAAATGTGCGGATGGTATACTAGTTGAAACGCTCTTACAAAGGGAACGTTTGCCAGAAATGGATAAAGTCGAACAAACTGTTGGATAGTTTCCTTAGTAATTTCCGTAACCTTTCTTCTGACATAATATCTACTCGGAAAATATGAGGGAAATTGAAAGTGTGGGTATTTTGGCAGAAAACTGTAGCGCCCGAATATGGTAGATGATCTACGAGATCGGCGATCAATCCTCTTTCCCCTTTTCGGCCGGTATTCTTCGGAGAAATAACCTTTCTTTCTCCCCAAGCGACCCTGATCAAGCAACCTTCCCTCGTCCCAGTGCATTCTGGGAATGCCTCCTGTGTTCTTTCTAGAAAACCGAGCCGCCCCCTTCATTTTTTCATCCGAATTTTCCTTCCCTTCTGCACTCATCCTTCTGCCCCTTTTTTGCTTCCTTCCTATCTTTTCGACCCTATTTTCTTTTTCTCACTTCCTTTCCTTTCTCATTTCCATTCTTTCCACATTTCCACGTCTTTTCTCTTTTTCCTCTCCAAATCGATTTATATTCCTCATGCTTTCACCCCGTATTCCTCTGCTTCTACTCCTTTCCCCACGTCCGTTTCTGTATTCTTCTTCTCTCTTATCCGTCCCGCTCACTTATTTCTGTTTTCTTTCACTTTTATCTGCCGCCTTTAATTTCTTTTCCCTTTGTATTTGGCCTTCGTTTCCTACTCAATTTGCACCAACTTCAACAGGAATTGGTTCCTTTGTGACAGATACACAGTGATATTAACCGCGGAAGATAAATCAAAAGTACGTGCACAAATAACTAACTTATTTACTAACTTTGCTAATTTATTGAGAGCTTAACACTCAATGCATATGAACAATTTTTACAACAAACTAAAGGTAATTTTGTATTCCTTTTGTGGTAATTTGTTTGCCGACGCAGACGAAGAACTAAATTTGCCGCGAAGAAATATTTAAACCAAAGTACCAAAAAACTGGCACTTTTTGCGAGTCGCGGCTTTTTCGAGGTGTGTAAAATTCAATTGCAAGGAAACGGCAAAACTCACAGCAACGTAATTTCATCCTGAGTAGCATGAAGCAATCTCAGTCTGAAGAGCTTTATGAAATTTCCGAATATGTATTATATAGTTGCAAATTGGCGTAAAACTTTAAAATCTTAGTAGCTTAACGCAGTCCGGTCACTGTGGCGGAATGATCAGCGTGATAGCATTCCAAACCAAAGGTCCCTGGTTCGAGTGCCGACTGGTTTCATTTTTCTGGTGTGGTAATGGTTGCGTATGCTCATCCGCTTTATCTGTTTAAGAATACCTCTATAATAGTTCAGTAAATTGGTTTTTGGGGGGCGTTGGGTAATAAATAAAAGTTTCAATTATTAAAAATTAGATAGGATAACATCCAGAAAACGACATATTTTATTCCTCCTGCACATTTGAAATTTCTTAGCAATTATAACCTTCTAAAAAACGAGATTTAAGTTTAATAAAATGATAAGTCTCCCATGCAAATGCATTTAAACGTCTTGGAGAGCTAGCAGCTTGGGGTCGCTAATATTTCAGCCTAGCGGTATGAAGTAAAAGTAATGCGGCTAATGCTACATCTCTACTAACTATCATTACCAAGAGTTTTACCACCGGTATTTGTTTAGCAGGCTGAGCCATCCTATGGCTTCAAATATCCCGAAAGTGCTGGTACACGAAAGGCCTTAGCTGGGAATAGAACACAAATAGTAACAGTGAAAGGCGACATTTAATGAAACTTGTGGAAAACGTAGTTCCGGCGAAGAATATACGATCGCGAATTAGAGAAGAGGAAATTTACTATTTACATAACGAAGAATAGGTACAAAAAGAGTGGGTAAAAGTAAATATTTATTGTGTAAACACAGATGAATGTAGAAAAGGGGTAGAAAGCCGACGGACGTTGGCTGCGCACAGCCTTTTCCTTACCTTTCACCAAAATTCAGACTTCTCTTGATTTCTGTGAGATTAGTCCATTTAAATGAAAGATAAAACATGAAATTGTCTCGTTAATTCTGCAGTCATTTATTTAATTTTTTGAGTGCAAGAAATGAAAATTTAAATGCTTAGTAAACGCGATTCAAGTACGGTGAATATATATTGTCTGAATATGAAAGAAAACATTTCTCACTCCTAATCCAGACTATCAATGAATGAGTGTAGCAGAGATATCTATTGTTTGTCTTCTATAGAATGTCTGACATTTATATTCTCAAGTTTATATTAATTTTAAAAATTTAATTCTTACTTATTGTAACTATAAAACCTTTTTTGGTTAAATATACCACATGTCCCGGGTGAAATTCTACCATAAAAGAATTCAAGGAAGAGGGTGAAAGGTCATTTTGCAATATGAGGCGCGCGCCTCGGAATATTCCCAAGGAGAAAAATGGAACATAGAGACATGGAAAAATCTGACAGAACCGGGACTCGAACCCATTTCCTCCACTTTCCGAATGTAGGCCCCAGCTAGTTCTAGTATAGTAATGTTTAAAATGCTTCGAGGTCATTTCGCATGTATGTCCCACAGGGAATCGAACCAGGGACCTCTTTCACCGAAGTCGAACGAGTTTCTCACTTGGCTATACGGGAGCATCACTCGAGCCAATTCTGTAAACAATTATATACGCATAAAATATATTTATTTCATCAGTATCCTTAATTTAATTATAATAATTCATGCCTGAAAATTCCAAAGAATCGCGAGGAATAACAGAGCAGGGACTTAGTAGATATTGTAACTGTGCATTCAAGTCTACGTCTTTCTCTAATATACGAAACTTCAGATTAATTTCCTCAACTGAAGTTTATTTTCCGGAAATATACTGGATAGCAAATAATTCCCTCGAAATATTCATTTTCTGATCAATGACTCCATAACATTGCAGTTAGGGTATACACCTAATTTTGCTCCAGTAAACTCACTTGAAATTTAAACACATTCAATGTGAGGTGCAAAGTGTAGGGAATTGCGTTAACATATAAATGAAGTGACAGAAGCCTTTCCATGCATAAATAATTAATAATTAACGCATTTCGTGACATGACTCTAATGTGAATTGCCCTATGGACCACGATCATGAAATATAATTAAGGCCACAATTAATTTTACATAAATTAGATCAGACTGTTTCGAAGAACCATTATTTATGCGCAGAAATATTAAATTATGAGAGAGAATTAAATTTTGTTACTTAAATTAAATTCGTTTTAATTCCTCCTAGAGTCCTTTTTTCGTACATTTTGTAGTGTCGTTGAAAGCGCTTCGAAAGCAGAGGTCATCCGCACACATGGGCTCCCACCGGGAATCTAATTCAGAACAGCTTCCAGTAAAATCAAATCCGGGAGCCCTCCGTACATTTTACATGACTGTACGACATACACTTAAGTTTTCATATAATTCTGTCTTTACTTTTTATCACCTGACTCTCTTTCCATGCACATGAGCATCTGATTGGTTCTCCTCCGGATTTTGGCGAATTGAAGATCGATGGCCTTACGCAACTAGTTATGCTTTTATTGGAAAGCATTTCCTTTTAGAAAGGAGAAAATTTCGACCTATGACATTTTGTCTAATATTATCAATAGGTCTTTATGGGACGAAGGACATTATAACTTTTCCAGATTGCGGTCAGATGGGTTGACCGGAACCTCAGCGATTTCTTTTTTTCCAGGGGTTTCTCCATATTGCCCCGGAGCAGTCTTGTACGTCGCGATGCTTCAGTTAATTGGATTTCTACCGATTCTATGAATTTTCAATATACCTCATTTATAGCTCGAGGTATTATAAATAACGTTAACAATGCGAAATTGGGATTTTTTATGAATCATGTACGAATGTTTGAATTTATGAGCTTGTACCAGTGATATTATACATGAACAAAATAATGTTGGGCTCCCGAATAGCCAAGTGGGTAATGCGTTCGATTTCGGTGAAAGCGGTCCCGGGTTCCAGAGGGGGGCCCATGTGCGTTATGACCTCAGCTGTCGAAGTACAGTACTTTAAACAGTACTTGAATAACTTTTTTGATGTTAGATACGCTAACGACTCGCGAGTGTCCAGCTACACAATTTTCATTTTCCAAGATAAAATATATTATAAAATGGGGCGAGATGCATAGCTATGCATTTGTGTTAACTGTATATACATTAATACCATTCAAACATTCCTTTCGGCGAGTAGGGCTGACTGCCTTAGATAACTCAATACCTACATTAGATATTGAATGAAGATACGTTTCCTATATTAAATCATTACTTATGCCACACATGCATTAGCGTTCCTTAACTATGGCCTATACGATCACGATAACCATATTAGACCTCAGTATTATTCAGTTTTAATATTTATCAATTCTCTTGCGAACATTTTGGGTTCTCCCTTGCATCTCTATTTCTAATTTTGTCTGGTCTCCAACATACTTTCTTTTGTCTCGAACATTTCATCTTCGATACCTATGCACAAATATCCATCACCGAAACAATGTATGAAACGCAAGCCGAACGGAAAACAAAACGGCGGGTAACAAATGAAGCAGTCGCTGAAAAATCTGAAGATGAGTCAGAAAAATAACATTATTCGTCCCAGAGTGAAGGAAAAGAGCAAAAATGTAATTTAGCGAATTCCAGCCATCTCTAGAATTCAGTAGATTCGACAATTACTATCCACGGCCCATCGTGATTTCCTCTTCAAACACGTTACCGTTTCCAATCCTTCACCTCCAAGGATAAAATGAAATCGTACCAACGCAATCGCGGAAGAGCTTTTGAAACGCTTACCATAGGATCACCCCTCCACCGCGCGGATCCGAGATTACATCAATTCAACGCGATTCCGATTAGCGGTTTAATGCAGCCATCGAAGAATTTTCCTGGAAATTCTATCGTCTTATAAGATTCCGATATTTCGTGGTTCCTGAGTTTGAGAAAGGTTGCGTCTTGGAGCATACAAATGGAAAGAAGGATGACGTGGGAGGAGAGAAAGTAGATGGAAATAAAATCGATAAAGGGATGGGTCTGGATTAGGCTTTCTCCTCCCCGATAACTTGCATTCTTGGACCATCGATTTTTCCATTCTACTGAGCTAATATCTTTCATCGTTCCTCCCCATTCCCTGCAATACCTTATTTTCCGTTCCTTCCAACAACGCTCTGACCTTTCGGCAGGACATGCTGTCCCATTCCCCTCCATTTAGTCGCCCATTCTCTTCTACGTTTCCCGTTCTAGGGGTGTGGATTTTGAAGGAAAATACTACCATTCTTCTATTACAGCCCTTGGATCGATGGTACATACGTTAGTCAGCGTGTGAAGGGAGGCGTATGTTTGTCTAGGCCTCCGGCAGGCTGTCAGCACGTGAATTATGACCTATCGCAAGAGAGGAAATTCGTTGTTTGCGCCTATCTAACGTAAACAGATGTCATTTAGCGCGAGCCAGCCAGCCAGCAGATGAAAATCATTCGAACTGTTCATATTAGAAATCTCCTGAGGAAAGCATACTTGCAGGAAATGAAGTGTTAGATTTCCTCAATGTGAAAACTTTAAACTCCAGCAACGACGGATTAGCAACTATTTACTAGCCGTCATAACATCTGTGCAGCGATACCTTGGCTAACGAGTAATCTAGGCCAGAGCTTCTTAAACGGTGGGTCGCGACCCTCCGCTGTTGAGTTGTTGAGAGGGGTCGCGAAAATTTGTAATTATATCATTAGAAGTATACCCACTAAGTGCAAACTATAACGTTAAATGAGATATTCAGTAATATTCGGGCTACGCTACGCAATGTTGTTACTCCGTCCCCGAGCCATAATTTAAGCCAAACTTCCTATCACATTAATGGCACAACGTTAGAATTCGTAAGTCATTGTAAATATTTAGGAGTTCTTTTCAGTAGTAATTTATCCTTAATTCAAGATGTAGTGGGGTCAGCTGATTGGATTTTTGAGGTCATGTAACCGTTTTCCTAAGGGTACTCAACCGAGTGTCAAAGAGGTGGCTTATTTTTCGCTCGTTCGTCCGGCTTGAGTATTGTTACGCGGGGTAGAATCCGCATGGGAAGGGATTGATCTTGGAGATTCTTTGAATTTTAAATATTTACGCTATACTGTTACGTTTTGGATTAGGATGGGGCGTTTTAAATACTCTCGGGCGTTGGAAAAAAAGAAAAAGTTTGAGAGCCTCTGAAGTAAATAAATATAATGCTGAAGATTTTTATTTTAGTTTTCCTATTCATCGAAATTTTGCTATTTTCCTATCGAACGAAGTGCCGGGTATACTAAAAGTCCGGCTAATAACGAAATATCCTGTAATAATAGCTCCGATAAAAGTGGAATGTTCGCTCAGTTCTTACCGGGAGTGAGAGAGATTATTTATCGAAAGATTATTCATTTAAGAGTGAGTGAGCTCTCGAATTGAGTTTGCGGTTCCAATACGTATTAATTTTAATTTTTGAAAATTAAGTAACCTTAAAAAATCTCTAATAAGTTTTTCTCTATCATGACATGTCTATGTCTATGTAAGTATCCTGCACGCTGCCTTTCGGCGTGTGGCAGGGGGTGCATGGTCCATGACTCTATTTCCTTAATCGATTACTTTCAAGTATTATTCGCGGAAAAAATGATTCCTTGAATCGCTTCGTTTTAGCATCTATTTCCCTCATCTTTCTCGCAGTATCGGAACGGCATTCTTGAATCTATTTAATCTCGAAGTCGTCAGACTTATTCACTTAAGTAAAATTCACAGCTGCAGGCGATGTTTTGTGGAAATACATCATGCTGAGAATGAGATGAGTTATGCTCAACGGTTTTAGCATAGACACTTGATGGTGAGTGAGTGAGTGAGTTTTTATAGTTTGTTTTTAATAAATAAATATATTGTGGAAAAGTACAACTATTCTCATTCTCATTATTCACTTAAGATTATGGGTACACGATTAGGGGAATTATATTCTCAACCTCGACCTAATTAGCGGGATATTCAACTATTCTTTACATTTATTCTTCATCATCTCTTCCCCGATATTTATCATGTATTTCCGTTCTATAGTTCAGTGCCGACGAGTCCGTAGTTGAGTCCGAAAATCATTATATTTCGCCGAGTTTCCACATTCCAGTAAACGAATTCGTCGGAAATGAATATCTCGCTGCCGCTTTGATTTCTCTGAGCGAATGGAAAACAAATCCCCACGATCTAACCAGCGCATTAGCAGCCACGCGAAAACCGGCGATTAGCGGAATACCTCCTTAGCGAGGGAAATTACACGGCATTAAACGAAACGAGAGAGAAATCCGTGAAAAAGAAACCCCTCGAACGTTCGCTTGCATAGAATTTTTTCTCGATGTTCCGCAAGAGCAAATAAAATCGGAAAAAGTGCCGAGCTCGTTGTTTGGTTTAAAAACAACGGCGATCCTGCAATCTCATTTTTTCCGCTCGATTTTATTCGCTTTCGGTTGTGTGATTTCCTTTCTCCTCCATTTGCATTTCGTAGAGGAGAATTCGCTAGTCCCCACGTGTGACCTATTTTCGCGAAGGAGTGCGATAGAAAGCTCCGGATCCGAGTCTTTTTTTTCGCCACGTCAAATCTTTTTCGTTAGGCCGCGCTCATAAATGGCGGCGCATTGGCAAACTGCAGCGGCGAGGAATGAAAACTTCATCCGAGGAGGGTGAGTTCACGAGATTTGGCGCGTTCTGGCGTGTTTGTTTCCTTATCGGCGACCGATGAGCAGGATTTCCGCTAGAGACCGGGGTTCTTTCGCGATCGCTGCAATCCGATCGGGTGAGCATGGATTTCGGAAAAATTGAACGTTCCGCGCCCTTAGAATTAAGAGTTAATGCCTTGAAAAGAATTAAGAGTTAATGCCTTGAAAATATATTCGGGAATATTACCAAAATGAGACGGTTGTTTTTCGGGTATCGAATGAGTCGATTCCGTTCCATGAAAGCTTCGACTTGAAAATGAGGGAAAAATCTAAATTCCCTGCTCTTGCGATAAATCAATAGAATCAATTGAACGAATCGATGAACCGGAAGAGAAACTATCGAAATGCGAACGCCTAAAAAGAACGGTTATTTTTTTGCGTTTATTTTCAATTGTTGTTTCGCAAGAAAGAGTAGGATAGCACTGAAAAACTTTCCTTTTTACGCGAGAAATTTAAAATTAACTTTCCTTACAAAAATTAGCAGCCAAAAAATTTTTTTAAAGAGTCACCTCACATTATCTAGAATATTTTATTTTGGTTAGTAAAAGACTTAATCTTTTTCTTTGTTTAATATTTATAATTAGGTAAATGTAAAAGTTTATATTTAATTATTTACTTTTAATGACATAAACTCAGGAAGAAAATTGATCAAATTCTAGAAATTTTTCAAAAAGGGCTAAACCTCTGCAATGTTTTAAGCTAGCAGTAAAAGACTATAGACCAGAATTTGTAAGCTTTACGCAGATTTATCGTTACTTCTCTTAGGCTCGCGAAAAAGGAAACTTGATAATTTAAGACTTTATATGTATTTGAGATATATAGGACTGCTATCTCTTTTTTTTTCAAAGAGACAAGTAGTTTTTACTACCTGAATCCATATTTACACGAAAGCAACATTCTTAACAATGTGAGTTACGAAACTTATTTTCCAATCTCTGATTCCGAAACCCGAGGTCATACCATCAGTCTAAAAGATTCACATAGATAAGATGTGCCTTAAAATCACTCAATTTTGGAATTCATTCGGGCTGATTAGCCAAACTGGGGTCTTGTTTATCTAAAAGTGAGTATAGCTTCATCATGTGTTTCAATCTTTGCCAAATTATTCACCTACAGTCGAAAATTTCTCATACCGGTAGAGTGAGCATAGCTCACGATAGATCACTGTAATTCAGGCAATACGAACTACGAAATGCTAAAACTTTATTATTAAATTTGGAGTCCGAATTTCATTTATATATTTAAATTTAAAATTCACGTCGACCTTTATGTATCTTTTCCATTTTGAAGGATTTTTTGTCAACTTTTACCAGCCTAGCAATCGCAACTACAGTTAATGCTTCGTGAGTGACGAATCCGGTCCGAATTTCAAATTTGAGTACATTTTTGGGTGGCCTAAATTGAGTGGCCTAAATCAATTCTAAGGTAGACGTTGCTGGCGGAAATCAAATACAAACTCAGAATCATGCCATACAGTCACTCTGCAAGTCTACCTTCCACTTCATAGATTTAATTTCTCCGAGTGTTTCAAGCGTAATCTAATTTTTCGAATTTTGAATTTGATTTGAAAAATAATTCGAATCAAATCGAAATATTATTCACATAAGAAGCGTTATTTCCTTCGAGTTGTTTTACACCGTAAATATAGGAAGCTGAGAAAATGCAATTAACAGGAGACGAAGAGGAAAGGCACCTGATGTAGCAACACCTGGACGAAGACTGATCCAGAAAATATCACCTTTATATTTCGAATGATGTTTTTACAGAAACGCCTCAAAGGGCCAGACCAGAGAGAGGTCATGGGAAAGCATTTGCATCTCTATTTTGATATTTTTACTTTGGGCTCGAGTTCAAGCAAAATTTGATGGAATTCATGATAAAAGTAACTTCGAGAGCGCCAACGGGAAGATCTTATAATTTTCAAAATTCTCATCTTAGAATTCTAAGCCAATATCCACACATGGAATGGACTGTGTTTATACCCCACATCCATAAAATATGTGGTCGAGCGCTTAGAAAACTTGGATTTGTGAAGAGAATTGTCGGTAGAAGCGATGAAAAAGTCCGTGAGAGATGTTACGTTGCGTTGGTCAGGCCTCACTTGGAATATGCGTGTAGTGTATGGGACCCTGCAGAGAAGTGTTGTATTCGGGAATTAGAAAAAGTGCAACGGAAGGCGATACGTTTTGTAAAGAATTGTTACGACAAGACAGTGAGTGTAACGCAAATGCTTCAGGACGCAGGATGGGAATCTTTAGAAAATCGAAGGCTTAGACAAAGACTAAATCTCCTTGATAAATTTAGAGAAAGCACGTTCGTAGATGATGTAGCTGACATAATGCGCGCCCCATGTTACATAGGCCGTTCAGACACTGCGAGAAAGATCAGAGAAATAGATGCTAAAACGAATCGATACAAGAATTCATTTTTTCCGCGAACGATACAAAGTAATAGATTAGCGAAGTAAATTCAGTAAATTCATGGTGCACCATGGTACCCCCTGCCACACGCCGAAAGGCGGCTTGCAGGGTACTAATGTAGAATGTAGAATGTAGAATGACTGAGTTACGGCTTAGAAAATGAGATAAAAGATGAATGTGCACATGTGGACCAAATAATATTTCAGGTGTTGGAAATGACGACTTCCGGTTTTAAGGCGACAACTCTTTCTGTTACATGCAAATAATAATCGCGATTAACCAACATTAAATTACATTCAGTATTTACTACACGTGGTGGAAGATAAACTATAATGTCAAACCCAGAATTCGATCCACAAGTAAAATGCGGGAAGGACAAGCCTAATGGTAATCATCAACGAACTGATTTTTAATGTGCCGTAACTTTAATGTCAAACATCTGAATGGAAGGTTTATTTTTACACGGCTTTCCTTGTGAAAATACAAGTATATACGCTTACCTATTCGTTGCTAAAGATTTTTCGAGAAATTACCCTGGCGACCTTTAAGAGTTTTTGAGAAATAATTTTTCATGAAAGGTGGAATTTCTAGTGGGTGACGAGAAAATTCAGTGAAAGAACTCGGAGAAGTAGCAAAGCTTCCCTATTCCTTGCTCGTAATGGAATATGAAGCATTCCTATTTTAGAAGCGCTCTCTACTAAATCACTCTCCCTCAAAAACCCAAGGGAGCATTCCCTCACCGCCTGTGCTCTCATCACAGCGGGCGAGAGATGAATTTTTTCAAAATTCGAGTCCGCATCTCCAATCACGCTCTAAAAAAACATTGCTACGCTTGCGTCCTCTTGAACTCTTAATTCATTGCCATCTTCAACACACAGCTCATTTCGTAGTCCAGCGTATAAGGAATAAATCAGTGCCTCTACATGGGTGTATCCTCGATAATCTCGCGGATTTTGAAATTCGGTATCTTTAACTTTACCGTTAGAACCCTTCTCTAGCAATGCTTAATACACTATACATTCCCTTTATTCCTCATCTGCTGTCATTTAATTATAATAAAGCGCCTGATGTATGATGTATTTAGTTCAGGTGATCTTTCTGTTTGTACGGTATTCAACCATGAGACCGGTTTGAACAGCTCACTATTAACTACAAGAAGCCCTGAGAATGAAATGAGGCTTACGCGGCAAGACGAGATTGATTCATAATGCTATGAACTGAAATTATAAGTGAAGTACATTGACTTTGTGAATAACAATTTTCATAGCATTCACTAAATGACCAGGATAATGCCATAATTACACATCATGAATCTTTAGCTTTAACATTTTCGCAGCGACGAACTACGCAGCATTAAATGAAGGATACATTTTCCTCTTTCCTGTACCACAAGAGAAATCAAAAATATTCCTATCGACAATATGGCAAGGGAACGCCATGTGAACAAATTTGCTTTTACAGACTGTAATTGCGATATTATGAAAGCAATTGTAGGTTAGATCACAATGAAACATTTTGGGTTAGAATTATCCTCAAAGAGTTTGGCCGCATTTTTCCAGCAACGAAATTTCAGGTGAATAATTTCTCATTTTTTGAAAAATCAAAATTTTACGCTTTTCTGCGTATAATAGAACACACGAACAAAGAGGTTTAAGTCTGTATTGGGAGATTTTTCTTTTTTGAATCTACCAAAAACTATTTCTTTCTTTTAAATATTCAATGACAAAGGGTTAGATGTAAGAAAGGGCTAAGAAGTCTTAATCTCGTCCTACAATGAAGAAGTTTTATTATGATTATTATAAATAGAACTATAATGTCATATTTACCTCTAAACCCATCGTAAATATGATTAAAATCGTTACATTCATTAATGCGGTACATTATTCGTAAGTTAGTGGATGCGGAGATTTAAGGAATGTTCCTTGATTTTTCCCTTTTCCCGAAAGTCGCGCGAATAAAATTTCATTGTGCTTTGAAAAATTGAAAGTGCCGCCCGAGTCTCTTCAACCTTCCTTCGCTATTCTTCACGTACATCTTTCAATCTCGCTAATGCTTGCGATTCAATGCATGAAATCTTGTCACCTTTCTTCGCTCGTTCCCTCACCTTCCGATGTGCACTTTTGAACTACCCATAGACTTGATTCTATTCCTCTCTCTATGCCTTTGACCTTCCCTTTCTATGCGTACATTTTTAAAGGAGTCACTCGTACTCCGATATTTCTCGTCCGGATGCTCTGCGGAGATAAAGCATTGGAAGGAAGTAACGGAAAATATTATTACTGTGATATATTTTAAAGTTTTCAGTATTATTATTGTGTATGCACTGAAAATGTGAAGCTCAAAATAAGAAAAGTAAGAAAAAATCACATTTATGTTCAAAAGAACATTCCATAGCTCGTTTTTGGAAACAGTTTCTTATATCTAATGTCTAGGATATAACCATGCGTAATGTATCTTTGGATATTTAATATATTACACCTCAATCTCATATGTTAAATAAAAAACAGCGTTTAACCAAAATCTGTCACAGTTGATTAAATATAATTTTTTTTGCCTTATCAATTCATTAATAATAAATGCCCACTCTGTAACGTAAGCTGTCTCTGTAACCACTCCACGCCAACCACTGCCAGAGGTCCTAGTCGAAGCAGTCTGCTCACTAAGTGTTGCTTTTGAGGATTTCTCCCAATAGAAAATAAGAAGGACGGGGAGAAAGGTATTAACTTAGTACAGATAGCCGTACAGCTGGAAACTCAAAGAAAGACAGAAGTGTAAAATAGGAACATGACTGGGACTCGAACCCAGGTCTCCCACTTTCCGAGCAGGGACTCTGTATTCAGAACACCAGCGCAGAATTATTAATAGGATATTATTGCCAGTTAAACCGGACTGGAAGATAATTTGGGCAATGACAAATTTTGAATCAATATTTCCTGTAACTTTCCTTCGCAGCGGGAAAATGAAAAATGCTCACGAATGCTCGCTGAATCCAATTTACGGACCTTAGATGTGGTCAAATTTTAGCACCTTAACGTTTAAGCAAGGCAATCTGGATGCCAAACTTTAAATTCTTTTCGAGCCGTATTTTTTTGGGCCGATTTTGCTTCAAATTTTCTTTATAAAAGATTTCTTATTATTTTGTGTAATAGAGCAACATAGATTGTATAAGAATACCAAGTTGTGTTTTGCTCAACGGAATAATGTCTGAGATAACGTGTCTTAAAGTTGCTAAAAATCGATGTCTAACTGTAGAAGGCTGTAGGGGGTCAAAAAAATGACTATATCTCAGCAAATATTTCATCGATGGATGTAAAACTTGGGAAATGTTCATAGAGGATATGAAGTTATGTTCACACAAAATTTCATTGAAATCGGTGATGGTCGAACGGGGACCGTTGGTCCACTTGACATGGAATGGCCCTCCCGATGGAAAAAGTCAAATGTTTTGTATCCATAGCTATGATAATTCATAATATTCATTCATAGTATTCGAGGACAGGGATGGCCAGCGTCTATTCTGCTGCGATCCTCTTCAACTCTAATTTGTTCCACCTCGATCGACTGGGAAAAACAAACGCTGGAATTTCCTGGAATGATATCATCGTCGCAATTTCAATTTCAGCATTTAGTTTTGTATTCTGATCCCGTCTATGGCATCATCAGTTTCATTATGCAGATATAAATTATGAAGGCAAATAAATTATAGGCAAATAAGTACATAATACAGTTAAAACTATCCGGAAGTTACGAATCTTCTCTATGACCGACTGCGATGGATAGAACATCGATATATCGATCCCTCGACGATCGATTCGTCGATCACAATCGACCTGTTGGCCACATCTAGGAGATTCTACGAAATAAACAATAGCAAATCCTGATCAAGGAAATGACTTTTAAACAGAATACCCAGAATCATGCGCGTGTAACAGAAATGAAATTTCAGCTTCAATAAGCGCGTCCTCGTGGATATGTAGTCGCTCGTTACACAATCCCTCAGGCGCACGATAACCTTAGTGCCTGAGCTTGCGTTTCTGGACTGATATCCCTTCCGAGACTATGAATGGGGGAGAGAGTGTGTGTGTACGTGTTCCCGAGCGCGCGTGGGTGTGTACTCAATGGAATTCTGCGGCTCGGACGCTTTCATTGGACCAATCCCCGCTGGGAAGGGCCACCCCCTGGGACCCGCTCCAATGGGTCCCCTCGCTGTTCTTCGCTCGACGTCTTGTTTTCAGGGAGATAACTTACGATGCTTGTTGTGGACTTTCAACGGTCGATAAAGTACAGACCTAGGCGTTCTTACACTTATCGGCTCGCTTCGCAAAATCGTTTTCCGCTCGTAGAATCCGTGAAAGTGCGGTTAGGGCAATTTTTTGGAGGGTTTGCGGATAAAATATTGGGAATTGGGATCCGAGCTCAATTTCTGCCGACAAGGAGCTTCGGAGTGATGCGATATTAGAAAGATCTACCCTATTTAGCGGCGTATTTCACGCCTGTGAGAATAAATAAATATAATAATTGCAATACTTCTTTTTTAAGTGAATAATCTTTCAATTTAAGTGAAAGGTTATGAAAGGCGCTCTGTCCTCTAAGCTACCACGACGACGTTTTTTGTCCTCTAAGCTACCTACGTACTAAGCTTAGAGGAGAGAGCACCCGCCCGGAAAGTGGGAGACCCGGGTTCGATTCCCGGCTGCGGCAGACTTTTTCTCTTTCAATTTCTCCATCTAAATTCAAAGCATGTGAACCATGCGTTTCTCGTCGCTTTTTACCTACTTTTGTTGAAATGGTGAATAAATAAGTAAATAATTTTACAGAAGTCACAACTCGTATGAGTGAGTGTTATGCAACTTCCCTGCTCCTTCGACCGATCCGGCAATGGTCGTAAAATGAAAAAACATATATGCGAACAGATAGTTCTGGGAACTTATTCATCCCGTCAACGATGTCCGATGGCAATAGATAAAAGTACGGTGATCTCAACCCCTGCCGTACACCCAGTAGAGGCCTACACCACTTGAATGGATATTAGAATGTATTTCTAATATACCATTCGGGGAAGAGACTGTTGATAGAGATACTTATTTCAACTTTTACTATTAGTAATGGCTGTGAAGTCAATTATCCGCAAATTAAAATAGTTTAAATAGATCAAAAATCATCCCGCTAGAGGTAGAAACGGAAAATCGATTGTAAATATTTTTTATGAATATTTATTTATATTTACTTAAATCTAAAATTAATTTGAAAGATACGTCATAAGTCTATGAAATCTTCCTTTTGCAATACTTCGCCGTAACATATTCTTACACAAGGTTATAAAGGCATTATGAAATTATCGAAAATAGACTATAGACTATAGAAAATAAAATGCATATGTATATATTAGCCATTAAAATTTTAGACCTCTCCCATAAAACAAGATACTTGCGTTGCGCCAAATTTGGAGAAGTAACTTCTAGAATTCCGAAATTATACCTGTTGCTAGAACCATAGAAATTTTTTGCGATACTTCCGTTGTCAGCCAAAGCATAACTTTTCCGCTAACCGACAATATTATCCACAAGATCTAGCAGATTGAATATCAAATCGGCAGTAGGTGCTGTGGTTAGATAGAGGAAAAACTCGTATCCTTTAAGTATCCTTTTGAATAGTACACGATCGATTCAATCTACATTTGTTCTATCTTCATAATATCAGATTATTAATTTGAAATCATCTAACAACACAGGGAATTTAATACGAACGATTTTAATCAATCTTACTCGAACTGAATCGGTCGCTTGAGTTCATAAACCGTTGATTGCTTCCCGTGATATGAAGCAGGAGAAACTCCAATAATCCATTTCGCGCAAATGTTTTAATATTTGTCCCCACTCAAGGTTATCTCCGAAATACAGGGTTGAGGAAGGGTTTTTTGCTTGACACTACGTGATAATGGATATAATAGGATTTTTGCGCGACGGTTGGAAAAAGGCTCTTACACGCCAAATGCCCAAGAACTCAAACAGTGATTCCGGTTCAACTTACTGGTATTTATTTCATGGAAACAGCAACCCCAAATAATCCTTTTAATAATTTTGAGGACCACTGATCTAAACGAAGAAAACAAAAATCACAAGACGTTTAACTTGATAGAAAACACGGAACAAAAAATCCGATTAGCTGGCACTCGAGCCGGGAACCTTGGAGTTAAGAGGCTACCGCACTAACCATTCCTCCACCGAGGTCGGCAGTTTTACTGGAAATTATTAGTATATTCGAATTCGTGTACTGCAAAAATTCATCGATAATACGACAAAAGCTTGAGAAACTCGAAAATTAAAACAAAATTCTTCGTCGTAGTTTTAGCAGCTTGTCTTGTCTTATAAAAATACGTCTGTGGGTGAAATTTGAAAAAATACGAGGTTAAAGGACTAATTTTATTATTAGGTCCACTTGACATGGAATGGCCCTCCCGATGGAAAAAGTCAAATGTTTTGTATCCATAGCTATGATAATTCATAATATTCATTCATAGTATTCGAGGACAGGGATGGCCAGCGTCTATTCTGCTGCGATCCTCTTCAACTCTAATTTGTTCCACCTCGATCGACTGGGAAAAACAAACGCTGGAATTTCCTGGAATGATATCATCGTCGCAATTTCAATTTCAGCATTTAGTTTTGTATTCTGATCCCGTCTATGGCATCATCAGTTTCATTATGCAGATATAAATTATGAAGGCAAATAAATTATAGGCAAATAAGTACATAATACAGTTAAAACTATCCGGAAGTTACGAATCTTCTCTATGACCGACTGCGATGGATAGAACATCGATATATCGATCCCTCGACGATCGATTCGTCGATCACAATCGACCTGTTGGCCACATCTAGGAGATTCTACGAAATAAACAATAGCAAATCCTGATCAAGGAAATGACTTTTAAACAGAATACCCAGAATCATGCGCGTGTAACAGAAATGAAATTTCAGCTTCAATAAGCGCGTCCTCGTGGATATGTAGTCGCTCGTTACACAATCCCTCAGGCGCACGATAACCTTAGTGCCTGAGCTTGCGTTTCTGGACTGATACCCCTTCCGAGACTATGAATGGGGGAGAGAGTGTGTGTGTACGTGTTCCCGAGCGCGCGTGGGTGTGTACTCAATGGAATTCTGCGGCTCGGACGCTTTCATTGGACCAATCCCCGCTGGGAAGGGCCACCCCCTGGGACCCGCTCCAATGGGTCCCCTCGCTGTTCTTCGCTCGACGTCTTGTTTTCAGGGAGATAACTTACGATGCTTGTTGTGGACTTTCAACGGTCGATAAAGTACAGACCTAGGCGTTCTTACACTTATCGGCTCGCTTCGCAAAATCGTTTTCCGCTCGTAGAATCCGTGAAAGTGCGGTTAGGGCAATTTTTTGGAGGGTTTGCGGATAAAATATTGGGAATTGGGATCCGAGCTCAATTTCTGCCGACAAGGAGCTTTGGAGTGATGCGATATTAGAAAGATCTACCCTATTTAGCGGCGTATTTCACGCATGTGAGAATAAATAAATATAATAATTGCAATACTTCTTTTTTAAGTGAATAATCTTTCAATTTAAGTGAAAGGTTATGAAAGGCGCTCTGTCCTCTAAGCTACCACGACGACGTTTTTTGTCCTCTAAGCTACCTACGTACTAAGCTTAGAGGAGAGAGCACCCGCCCGGAAAGTGGGAGACCCGGGTTCGATTCCCGGCTGCGGCAGACTTTTTCTCTTTCAATTTCTCCATCTAAATTCAAAGCATGTGAACCATGCGTTTCTCGTCGCTTTT
>KZ308646.1:413066-451355 GCA_000376725.2 Ladona fulva | reverse complement strand
CAGTTCATAGAGTCAGTCCTGAGAGATAAAAAAGAGAACGGATGTCTGAAGAACTGAAGAGAAGAGTATAAGTGAAGAGGAAAGTTAACTAACTAGGGAATAAGGACCACGCCGAAGTAATGCGCAAGCGGTGCCAGTGTGACGTCCTAGACGAAGAAGGGGTGGGGTTTAGTGGGTATTCTCACAATTTCCCGAGCGAGTCCCACACACGGGGAGGCTCCGTAGGCCACCTGTCAGGGTGCGTAAATGCATTCCCCACCCCTCAACTTCTATAATGAGTACAGAAAGCTAATCCCAATAACATCCATTTTATTAAATCTTACTAACAATAACAAGACACACACGACCATTCCTTAACCTTAACAATTGAAAATATTAATTTTTATTCCATAATATAAACGCAATGTAATGATTAAAGGTTGAGAATTACAAGAATACCAAAGAATAAAATATCACAGAAATAGATTTATAGCTTTTGCTGGAACTACGTACGTATGTACGAACGCAGAGGCAAGGTCACGCGACAACATTCCTAAGTTGTCATTTCTTTTTTCGAGCCATCCATTTTCCCCGTAATAACATTTCTCTGAAATTCCTTGGAGAGTTTATCTTTGAGGGTGGAGGATCGCTCCTACGCAAAATTGAGGCAGACGTTGGATGACAAATTAATTATTCATTACATTCACGGGCAAATTTAATTTTGCTTGAATTTAATAAAAGAGCAAGTGCCGTGTCGAGGAAATAGGACACGTCGGATAAAAGATACCACTGGAAGCAAACATCGCAATTTAATGATCTTTCCTATAGAATTCGTTAGCNTTAATTCTGCTTGAATGTAATAAAAGAGCAAGTGCCGTGTCGAGGAAATAGGACACGTCTTATAAAAGATACCACTGGAAGCAAACATCGCAATTTAATGATCTTTCCTATAGAATTCGTTAGCAATCTCCTTTTGCTATTTATCCATGAGAGTGGAGTTACAAGAAGTAGTTGCCATTTACCGTGTTACTATTTATCCTGCAGGAATATTTGCTTGTCATAGTGTAGCCATATTTTCCTTGTGCCTTTATAGGAAAGGTCCTGATAATGCGGATGTAGAGAGGTCTTGAATTTTCGTTGATTTACACCGATTCTTTTTAGGGCAACCAAATGGATTATAATTAATATTGAAGATTACACTAAGGTCAAAAAGTTTCATCACGAGTAGAGTAGAGAATTTCAACGATTTCATTTAGGCAAAGAAAGTTCATAATGGTTCATAAAGTTCATAGACAATATGTTCCTTTAGGAAAGGGAACGTACTGAGGTATTGCTTTATCTATCGCAAACCCACAAAATAAAAACAACTAATATAAATAATAAGTTGTTTCCACACTTGGGTTTTACTTTGGACCAGTTACGACCGAAGTAAACCAATTTCAGATTCGGTCCGTCGTCATCGATCGGAAGTAGACTGCAAATTGTTAAGTATTTTCTTTCTTTCTCTATAGCGTCCCACAAAGTAAAGTAAATCACCGATTACATCAGGAAATAAATTTAAAACATAAATTATCACATTACTCTGCTGCTTTATAAACACATTTTGATGTTAAAATTACTGAAAGAAGTGTCTATACGCGCAATTTTCGTACCCTTTCGTAATGACTTCATGATTCTTTTATCACAGAATCACAATACCTAGAATGGAAACAGGATGTCTTCTCAGTGATACTTCTCAAAATTAGTGTGCATCGAATATACAGTGGTGCCTCGGTTAACGACGGCCTTTGTTAACGACGTACTTGGTTATCAGCGGATGGCTGTGATAAAAAAGTAAGGATGCAGTATTTGGTTAATGACGCATTCTGGTGAAGATTGACCATTAAAAACTTCTTTTACGACTATTCATTTTATTAATGATATTTTTTTGTTGCGAATGTAATGGAAAAAATTATATTTTCCAAATTTAATGACATTTAAATGTATTTATCTGCATATTTGACATGATAGTATATGTGTATGTGGAAAATCGCGTCTTGGATAACGACGGTTTTGGTTAACGACGATAATATTGGAACGGATTACCGTCGTTAACCGAGACATCACTGTGTTAGATGTTGGCTTATGGTGGAAGGCTCAAAAGTTCAAACCAGCATCCGGTCTGACATATTATAACAGAAATACTGTCGCTTTGGTGCCGAGTACATGTTAAGGTGCATGATTTTAATAATAAAAACCTTGAGCAGCTTTGGCGAGAATACCACCCTGTTTTAATACGAATTTTTTGTTTGAGAACATCACGTTCCTTCCGCCTTTATAGATTAAATATCGTCATGCCTTGCTGTTAACCTTCCGAGCAGAAATTATTCAAGTAAGGAGAATTTAGTCCCATCCGAAACTTTTACGCTCCCTTCAACACGTCAGAAACGATTTTCACACTCATTTGCCGCTCTTTTTTGATCTTCCGGTTTATATTTCCCTCTCGCGCGATCCGTAAATCTTTTTACGTCCTCGACTGCACACTTCAATGCTCATTTTCCTCACATTATTTATTCTGCGTACCTTTCTCCCTCCACCCCTCTCTCCCTCTGGATTCATCTGTCCGGATCACACCACTTTCCCATTTTCTCGTTCGAAATCCCTTCTCAATGCAGTCCTTATCTCCTCTGCGCACTCTCTTTTTCTTCATTCATCCCGTTATCTCCCATCCTATCCGCTGCTNTAAGGAAATGCAAAGCGTACTTTCAAGTAGACAACATTTAATTTATATAGATGCGAGATTCGTTATATCTACATATTGCTTTGACAATTTGCATATATAAGCGTTACAATGTAGCATATTTATAAATCGAGCTATTTTGGGATAAATGATTATGCCAAACCAAATTGCAAAAGAGGAAGCCTGAAATGGCGGAAAAACAGTCGAAAAAGTCGTGAAAACAGTCATTTTCATAAGCAAATATCTCAAAAAGTATTGCTTTCAGTGTTATGAAATTTCATTTCTTAAATGAGCATTTATTGCTCTAAATAACGGTGTATGAATCAGAAACGTGCAATCATTGGTGTACGAGCTATAATTTTTTCACTGGTGGACCCCTTCGCAATATCTACCCACTTACCCAAGTAATTTTCAGACTGATTAGCCTTAATGAAATAATCATTACCTTTAATACAGATAACTTAGTCTGGCTGTCCTCATCGACGAACGATGTAAAAACTTTTTATCCGAAGCTATCGATGCTCCTTAATGAGGTTGAATTCAAAATTGCACACAATCAATGGTTTAATCTACTTAAATTAGCTACATGAAGTATGTACAATATCACTACGAATTCACATTTTCTTAGATAATCATTCACAACCCACGTTTCACCAGCCGAAGTAATCAGATGACCACCGTGTTTACCGGGTTCTTCGCCAAACAAATGCTAGCTAATGTAAGCACATTCAACAGCTTATTGTCTAACAGCCACGAAACTTTCAGGGTGACTTTTCCTGCTTGTAGCGCCAAGTTTGAATATCACTAATGCTAGTTATACTGAAACTACTAAAAATTCATCGCAAACGAAGTCGAAGCTTGATAAACGAGATTATTCTGTAAGGGAAAAACTATGTAATCGTCAGACACCGTTGTTTTCACTCCCGAAAATCTCTAGAAGTGAGAAAGTTGATATTTCTGCAAAAGAGTAATTTTCGCATCCGGACCTCTTAAAGTAAGACCGCCATACCTTCCGCCTATATAAGCGAGAATGTCTTCTAGGAAATGTAGTACATTGTCATGTAAGTTTTGTTAGGTCACTGAAGTTCGTCTAAAATGGGTCGGGTTAGCACTAATATTCAAGGCAAAAATAATTGACGAGTGTCGATCACTGAGGGGGGTAACGGGTATTGAATAGTCAAATTTGTTGAGAGTTTTTAGCTTGAAAAAAAATTAAAATACAAAATCATAAAAATGAAACTGATGGGTTTCCTCAATTAGCCTTCCTTAGTTGAGTGAGACTAGCATTCTACATATTAAAGTTTTTTATAATTATGTAATAAGTAACTACTTCCTGATTCACCGTGCATCCTGATCGTCTTTCCCTCATTCTCGATACACCTTTAAGTGAGGGAAGTAGTACCTACACCTAGGAAATCCTAGATAAATGGATATCTCTATAGCGTAGAAAAATTGCCGGTCCTTGAACTCTCCCGTAGGTTCGACTGTATTCGTCCTACAAGGCGAAAATTCTGAGCGCCGAATGTAATTTTCTTTCCGCTCAAAAACGAAAATAACAGTGATTAGTAGTTACCTTCATCGTCGATCTTCGGCTTTTCTTTCCAAAAAGATGATACTTTTCACTTTGCGAAACCAGTTACAACCCAAGTAAAGCAATTTCAGATTCGGTCGGTCGTCATCGATCGGAAGTAGACTGCAAATTGTTAAGTATTTTCTTTCTTTCTCTATAGCGTCCCACAAAGTAAAGTAAATCACCGATTACATCAGGAAATAAATTTAAAACATCAATTATCACATTACTCTGCTGCTTTATAAACACATTTTGATGTTAAAATTACTGAAAGAAGTGTCTATACGCGCAATTTTCGTACCCTTTCGTAATGACTTCATGATTCTTTTATCACAGAATCACAATACCTAGAATGGAAACAGGATGTCTTCTCAGTGATACTTCTCAAAATTAGTGTGCATCGAATATACAGTGGTGCCTCGGTTAACGACGGCCTATGTTAACGACGTACTTGGTTATCAGCGGATGGCTGTGATAAAAAAGTAAGGATGCAGTATTTGGTTAATGACGCATTCTGGTGAAGATTGACCATTAAAAACTTCTTTTACGACTATTCATTATATTAATCATATTTTTGTTGCAAATATAATTGAGTAAATTATATGTACCATATTTTAATGACATTTAAATGAGTTTTATCGACATATTTGACATTCATAATGGTTGCGGGGAATCTCTCCTTAGATAATGACCGGTTCGGTTAGCGACGACAATCTTGGTACGGATTACCGTCGTTAACTAAGGTACCAATCTATTTTCCTTCACAATTAGTCATCATTATCATCACCTAAACACAATATTAATATTCCAAGCTTAATCAGATTTCTTACTTCANGTCCATCGATGCCGTATTCCATCTTACCGCCAAATTTCCCGATTTCTCTCTTTTTAATGGCCAAAGATACCAATAGATGCTGACATTTAATAACAAACTTAATCCCTACGGATCTCTTAGCGAAGATGAACGAAACAAACGAAAGTTTCCCTTCTTTTCCCGACGGCACAGCAGCGCGAGATGATCCTTAAGATGCGTCATTCCGAGGTGATTTTTCGGGAGGGTTATCTAATAGTCCGCGACAGCCGAAAATCCCTGCTCGAAGAACTCGGAACGACAGCTGAGGGGTCGAACAGATGTGCCTCTTCCCACGCAATCAGTGTCACTATCGGAATTTCGTTGTCTTCTCGTCGAATTACGGCCTTAATAGGGTTAATTCCTTTGACTTCGAGTCTGATGTAGTTACCTGCAAGTTCCGATGATTGTTTACACGAGGGTTGTGCGCGAGATTTCCCCTTTGACCAAGTTGCTTCCTTCATGTGTATTACGGAACTAAAGCTTTATCACATATGGGTGAGCTTGATTAGGCCTGTAAAGTATTCAGCCCGGAGGCCGGTTTTAACTTCAACCCCTCCAACACTAGCAAACAAAAGCTTTGTTGAGAGATACACGCTCGTACACTAGATGAGGAGTGAGGTAGTTTGCCCTTAGTCGCTGGCAAGGAGTGACTGTCACTTTTGATTGACGTATTTTTGATAAACATTATTGTGGTAGTGCAGGAAGTGGAAGGATAAAAAAACGGTTTCTTTTGTTTATTGGCTTTAGTTTAACCGCAATTATTTATATCATATATTTATTTATTTCACCCTTGCGGCGAGGTTAGGCCCAATGGGCCTCTCTTACACCTAACCTCTGAGTCATTGATATAAAGAATTACTCAAATAAATTCAACTTACAACTAACATATATGGTGAATTAATACTAATCTAAATGTAATCTAATATTATATAATGCTAAACCTAAATTAACAAAAACATTAAAAAAAATAAAATAAATAAAGTAAAAAAGTAAAGTACACAAAGTAACATATAAAATGTCTGTCCGTCCGTCCGTCTGTCCGTTTGATAAAATACACGGAAAATTCGTAAAGTTTTTGGAAAATAAACCAATCCCTTTGACGACCAAGGCAATTGTTGAATGTTGATTTCATGAGTTATGAGTTTCATGACGGGGGCGTTTACCAGTCATTAATTATATAAATATGTAATCAGAGTACAGGCAACCCCGCAATACAACATAGTTTCATCCAAATAGGTAGGAATATTACCGTATATTTGCATACTTTTTTGTCTTAAATCCATTTTGTTTTACAGAACTCAGTTTTCCACTAGTGTACATAGACAAAATCAATTGACGAGTGTCGATCACTGAGGGGGGTAACGGGTATTGAATAGTCAAATTTGTTGAGAGTTTTTAGCTTGAAAAAAAATTAAAATACAAAATCATAAAAATGAAACTGATGGGTTTCCTCAATTAGCCTTCCTTAGTTGAGTGAGACTAGCATTCTACATATTAAAGTTTCTTATAATTATGTAATAAGTAACTACTTCCTGATTCACCGTGCATCCTGATCGTCTTTCCCTCATTCTCGATACACCTTTAAGTGAGAGAAGTAGTACCTACACCTAGGAAATCCTAGATAAATGGATATCTCTATAGATAAATGGATATCTCTATAGCGTAGAAAAATTGCCGGTCCTTGAACTCTCCCGAAGGTTCGACTGTATTCGTCCTCCAAGGCGAAAATTCTTAGCACCGAATGTAATTTTCTTTCCGCCCAAAAACGAAAATAACAGTGATTAGTAGTTACCTTCATCGTCGATCTTCGGCTTTTCTTTCCAAAAAATTGGTACTTTTCACTTTGCGAAATTTTCTATCCATCCGTCATCAACTCCCATAAATAGAAAAGGAGAATGACATCCCTCTATTTGGCCCAAAATAAAGACGTTACTAATTTTCTATTAAAGACACAATTCATTTAGTTTTGACTGGTTTGCAAATATTTCTAAACAATCGATCTGAGATTTGGATCAGAACTATATCTATGATATTTGAATCAGCCTTTCTAGGATTTCGTATGCGTCGTTCACCAAGTGTGATACATCTACTAGTACACTACAGATTCCTACAAATACCCTGTGTACTTAATACTATGCAAAATATGATAGAATGCTTCATTGAACGGTGTGATCAGCAATACTGCTAACAATTTTCACTAAGACATTAGAACTCGAGAAAAGCTCCAAATAGCCGTTGTTCAGTTATTCTTCTCTGCCGAGGATGGCGACATAGTTGCCGAAATACGTATTGAGAACAATACTTGCCAAGCGCGACCACTGAGAGCTCTAACCCCTGCTGGTGAGAATTCTTCAACGGTTAGTTTGCTCGCAAACAACGGCTATTTGGAGCTTTTCTCGAACTCTAATGTCTTAAGACAGCCGTGTTCCTTTTCCTTATAGATTTTCACTAATCTTCATTCTGTGATTGAGCTTCTTTCCCATAAAATTCGTAACTAGGAAGCAACCATGAAGAAAATGCGAGAAAGTCCAGAAGAAAGAAATAACCTAGGTTTCTCTCTTATAAATTGAAACGTATAGTTGACATATAATAGATTTCCTTTTCATATAACATATCACTTCACCCTAGAATTTTATGTGATTAAATCTTCCTCTCAATGTTCTCAATACATCTGATAATATTAATAATAACTCATCTATATAAATAACATGATTAACATATATTTTTAAATTATTATTATAATTAAAGAGCACATGCAACCATTTTATAACCATAAAATTCCGATTAGCCGGGATTCGAGCAGAAATTTCATATTCACCATTACAATTAAAAAATTGAAAAGTAAGGCTCAAAAGGTGCAGAGGGCGCAAGGTGAAATCATCAAATGATACGTAGGACACTTAGCAGGAAAGGTTGTGATATTCTTTTTAAGCTTTTATGCTCTTAATTAACTCGATTCCGAAATAAAAAACGTATTCTATACTTTTACTCGGTGTATGAACGCGTGAAAAAGTAATGAGTCGAAGAACTCAATAATTGACTAACTTGCGAAACCCACTTTTAATTGAAGAGGTTATGACAGGAAGAATTAAAGTTATGTTTCTTGAGAAGTGTCCTGAAGCGACAATACAGAAGTAAACGAAAGAAGAAATGACAAGAAGAGCACTCGTAATTTTAATGGAGAAGAAATCCATGGAAGGGCACATAAGTGCGAAATAAAGCAGCTTTCGAAGCACTCCTAAGAAATTACAACTAAACAATAGAAACATTCCATAGAGAAAAGAATTATAAATGCTCAGAGATATACATCATGCTACCTTATTGCTACTTACAACAATCTGAATTGAATCAAATGTTACCGGAATCCATCGTGACCTTTTGTGCGACTTTACTGCCGTCAAGAAATAAAATGCCCAAGGAGAAGTTTCAAGTTTAATAACCCGAGTTTACCCTAACGGGACACGAAGGAATCGAAGCCAAGAAAATCATTACTTTTTCCGTCGACATTGCTAGATGATCCTCGTGGCGCGACGTTCCGACGTGAATTTTCGTGAAGGTTCCCCGCTTCCGTAATAGTCCGCGACAGCCAAGTCTCCTTGGGAAAGGATCTCGAGGGTGACAGTTGAGAGGCTGAGCAGATGTGCTCCTTCCCACACGATCATTGTCACCATTGCCACGTCGTTGTCTCTGCTTCAAATTAAGGCTTTCTTGGGGTTAAGTCATTTTACTTCCAGTCTGATGTAGTTTTATACAAGTGCCGATGATTATTTAAAGCAAAGAAGTGCAATTGATATTCCTTTGACTTGGTGGATTTTGCATAAACCTGTTATCCTTTTCTTTGGAGCTCCCCACATAACTTGAGTAGCGTAGTGAAAATGTCCTTTGTGCAACATTATTAAGACAGAATAAGGGATGAGTTTTCTCTTTCTAATGTTTTCTAACCAATCCAATGAATCTTATGTATGGATCAAGGCAATATTGATAATATTAATATTTTAAGTAATATCTCATTTTCAGTTATTGAGGAAGGTCTGTTAATTACCTTCTCGGAGAATTACGTAGAATTACTATATTCGCATTATAATACTTATATATAGGAGGTATCAATACAGGATCAATGGTAATATATACTATTATCGATTCTTTATTATACTTCCTCTAAGTAATATCAATCCAATTCTTGTTATGAAGATTATTATTTATTACCTGGATATAGTAAAAGTAGAAAAACAGGTCTGAAAATTAATAAAGTGGGGTTCTTTTCATAAAAAAACTCAGCTACAAGCCGTAAATAATTATATTTCTTTTCTATTTAGTGTAAAGGATATATGCATACACTAAATAAATACCTTTGATGCATTATAGAGATATATGCATACACTAAATACATACCTATGATGCTTTCACCAAAAAATTACATTATATTAAATAGGGTATTGAATACAGGAAAAACTTGAAAATAAATCCTTCGCAATTGGCACACAAATACGCATACTTTTATAAAATAACCTACCGATAAATTTCAGCATGTATTATAATTTATTATTACATTTTATTGATTTTGATTTGAGCAAATAGAAATGAATTGACGCATGAGGTAAGAAAGGTTGGCTACTCTTGACCTATTTCATTTAACGTCGATTTTATTTCTTTCCGTAATTGTGGAATATAAGCACAGCTCAATTTCAACAGCAATAAAAATCACTATATTCCATTAAATTGTTTAGGATGTATGTTTGAATTAAGTTACAGAAATGAGTTTATGAAAAAATTTGATTTCCTCATCATCTGTCAAAGGTTAACTAAGGTTAGGTTTTAAAAAATCTTCTGGGATATTCTAACTTTTTCTATATCCATCCCACTTTCTTCTGTTTTCTATATCCATCCCACTATCTTCTGTTTTCTAAATCCATCCCACTATCTTCTGTTTTCTATATCCATCCCACTATCTATATATCATCCCACATGCTATATCTTCTATCTCTCCCCCCCTCTCTCTATATAATCCTCATTCCATGTTTGAGTAGCATTTATTGACCTTGGTTTAGTGGTTATCGTTTTTTTCTGTTCTTATTTTCCCCCTTCTCTCTTCAACACAATTAACGAACCATTTTGTTGATTCTAATTTTTTATAGTAGCTTTAATATTATATTTTTGTGTACTCTTAACCTCCATTTCCGTTTTGTACTTTCAATATTTATTTATTTATTTAAGAATTACCCGTCGCGATTAGGTCGTGAGACCCGGTGGCAATATTCAATATCCTCTGGAGTGGAAACTTTTCCATGCCGCTATATGCATTCTTTTCCCTTCTCTTTTCTTTTAATTATAATTTTTTATTTCTACTAAAACTAAATGGGTTAAATGCAAGAAGGGACCTTATAGTCCCAATCTCGCCCGTAATAAAGACCTTTCTATTCTATTCTGCTAAGAGCATCTTTAGGAGGAAATGAATTGGAAATAGGTGAGTGAAAATCAATGGCGCTAGGCCTACAAATACAATGAGTCGATTGCATTTAATGATTTATTACATCATAAGTATCTTTTATTTGAATATTGCGTGACGAACATACAGTTCCTGTTAATTAGCTCCAAATGCGGTCCCTTTTGAATTACGTTGTTTCAGTACCGGATTTTCTCATCTCAGAATCGCTAGCATATTGGATTTGCCAGCGAGTCCATGGCTTTAAATCCATATCGAGGTTTGAAAGTGTTGTTTCGTGTTTCAAAATATTTGTTAATACCTTAGAGATTATGATACCACTGACTACGTTCCAGGGCCAGGTAATACATGACGAATTTCCCAAATTCATGACCTCGGAAAGTAAAATTCTGGTGATAATCCTTCTCTAGTATAAAGCATTTCCGCTCCCTTTATAAGGTTCAGCTAATTAATAGTACAATGGACCAACAGAAGCGAATGATTAACTTCTCTGATAAACGGGGACGCTCTTGGATAGTGAAGAACTCCATTCTTCCTCGTATTAGCTTTTAGCGGAGCTGAGCTTCGTTTGAAGTTGATTTTTCTAATCGAATAATAACCATAGATTGCCAGAGAAATGGCTTGCAGCGGCGATGAATCGATGTAGTCCATTAAATATTTCATTACCGAATGCTTTCAGGCTAATCCGTGGGTCTAGTGCGCATTGTAATTCGCAAGGACCTTCCGTCTCGGTATTGCCCTGGGCCCCGCTTCCATTCAATTACAGAAAAAGCCTTTCCTTAAAAAATTAGAGGATTTTACTTTCAGCAGAATCGGCGTGTTTACTCCGTGCTAATCACGGAAATAACTCAGCTCCGCGAAATTACACGCGTGAAAAAACTTCTGAAGCGCGGATTTAATTGAATTTGGGAATTTGAAAAAGGGGGATGTATACGGAAAGACGCTTGGAAATTCGACAAAATTATTAAAAGGCCGCAGTCCCGAGAAGTTTAAGACAAAGGGAAAGGAAAAATCCCTTCGGGAAATGGGATGTGTGAAAGAGAGGGAGCTTCGGCGAAAAAAAGATGGCAGAATTCTCCTATCGGTGCTACCTTTTTGATCTCCTGTAATGAACTCTCGTTGATTGTCTCCCATAAAGTAAGAAACTCATCAACTTAATCCACTTGCTGAGGGCATTCGAATCCCTTCTTTGCGTTTGCTGCAGCGCTCTCCGAATCCAAATTAATCCCCTCTTTCATTTTACAATTCGTCATTCTTCTTGTTATTACATCGATGATCTAAAACTCGATGCTTTAATTAGCGCTGATTTCTTTGTTTCGGCGCAATAATTTCATTCGTTCGTTATTTCCTGAGAAGAACGAGAGAAGATGGATGCATGGTTCGTTTTCATCCTCTATCTTATCAGAGATACAAAACCTCATAAGCCGTGAATAATCGTAGCAGCAGTATTATCGCAAAAAGTGCTTCGACAGTTATGCTAATTTCACGCCTGGGCCGTAATCGGGAACCGAACGCGGGTCCGAAGTCGAACGCGTAACGTCGGTAACGCCGTGAATGATCCTTATGCTTTAATTCAATCCAGATTTCAAAGAAATTTAAAAAACAATGTTTCCTTCATATATGTTCCCTCAATCAGGGTGGGAGGAATCCTATCAAGAGGGTTCTATTTGACGATTAGACAATAGAAAGATCTTATCCTAATGATTCATACTAATTCACCGTTCTGGAAGTAGAGATGATGAAAAATTGGGCGCAGTATTTGTTAGCATAATATTATTCTATCGAGTAATAGTACCTCATCGAATCGATATTTCTTTTATTCAAACATTTTTATTGATGAGAGTATGAATTTTTCGCCAACATCACCCGAGGAAACTTTTTCCGAAACTTACATATCCTCAGAAGGAAATCAAATCACAGAATTTCATGTTAAAAAGTGCGAATTGTAAGGTCTGCTCAAAACTTTTTAACATTGTAATCATTAAGAATTAGTATTGTTAATGTATTATTAATTAATATACTATCATGCCAAAAAATTACATTATATTAAATAGGGTATTGAATACAGGAAAAACTTGAAAATAAATCCTTCGCAATTGGCACACAAATACGCATACTTTTATAAAATAACCTACCGATAAATTTCAGCATGTATTATAATTTATTATTACATTTTATTGATTTTGATTTGAGCAAATAGAAATGAATTGACGCATGAGGTAAGAAAGGTTGGCTACTCTTGACCTATTTCATTTAACGTCGATTTTATTTCTTTCCGTAATTGTGGAATATAAGCACAGCTCAATTTCAACAGCAATAAAAATCACTATATTCCATTAAATTGTTTAGGATGTATGTTTGAATTAAGTTACAGAAATGAGTTTATGAAAAAATTTGATTTCCTCATCATCTGTCAAAGGTTAACTAAGGTTAGGTTTTAAAAAATCTTCTGGGATATTCTAACTTTTTCTATATCATCCCACTTTCTTCTGTTTTCTATATCCATCCCACTATCTTCTGTTTTCTAAATCCATCCCACTATCTTCTGTTTTCTATATCCATCCCACTATCTTCTGTTTTCTATATCCATCCCACTATCTATATATCATCCCACATGCTATATCTTCTATCTCTCCCCCCCTCTCTCTATATAATCCTCATTCCATGTTTGAGTAGCATTTATTGACCTTGGTTTAGTGGTTATCGTTTTTTTCTGTTCTTATTTTCCCCCTTCTCTCTTCAACACAATTAACGAACCATTTTGTTGATTCTAATTTTTTATAGTAGCTTTAATATTANTCAAATAACATAGCTTTAATAAAATGGTGATCTTGAAGAAACAAAAAGTTGGGATTGGAATGGAGATTAAAATTTCTTACTTTTTAAATATCCTGGCCTGTTAAATATTCATATAATGTTATGTGTTTTGTAAAATATCTTTCGGCATGATATTTACAAATGGGAACCATATGCTTGGGGTTGGACGAAGTAGATTTAAAAATGCTTCACAGTTAGTGAAATTCAGAGTTCGAGGGTAGAACGAAAGAGAAACTTCTCTTAGAGATACAAAATATTTTAAAATTCGAGAAAATTGAGGGTTGAATATTAAATAACTTTCTTCTAAATATGTGTTTTTCTTTGCAGGTGAGTTTGCCTTTCACCACTTCACATTTCTCCGAAAAGTCGTAATTAACCGGGAGTGAGGTGAGTAGAACTTTCCAACATTTCCTGAACTTTGAATATAGCTATCATGAAAACGAATATTTTAAGTCGCTACTACAAGTACTTGGGATTCTTTCCGGGAAAAGTTTACTTTAAATTAAGGCACACCAATTTGAATTAATTACCCTTTTATAAATTCGAGAGTGCCGTTGAATCATGTTATCAATTTTCGACAGTATTACCTTAAAAGACTTGTATAAACTGATTTATTTCAAAATCATTCACTTTCTCCTTCTCTGAAAAGTTTCCATCTGCGAGATTTACATCTGGTATTTACATTCCTTACCAGTTTGCCTTAAAGGTATACGATACTTGGAAGCTTTCGATGGATTAGAGAAAATAATGGGGGTTTATAAATTGTGGACTTGTTGGACGATGATCGATATTTTTAGTAATACATACTTACGTATGTACATAAATGAATTTAGTTTTAGTAAAACTTACGTAAGGGCACATAACATACATTTTGGTATTTCATGTACCTAAATACTCCTTTTTCAATGCCATTTATTTCGTTTCTTAGTACCTTATCCCAACCTTTATGTCATCAAACATATATAGTTTTTGATTCTTAATAATGATAGGAATAAAACTCTTCGTACACTTTCAATTTTGTCGTAACGTCTACGAATATTTATTTTATTTGAACTAACTGATGATAATTGTCTTATTAATAATGTTTTGGAGACACTTCAGACCAGGGGTGAGCAACCATTGGCTCACATGCCAAACGCGGCACGCTGGTGACTTGTTTAAGGTACACCAAAGAAGTCCTTGCCAAATTTATATTCAATTATTAGGGGAAAATTTTTCTTCTTCGTAAGACCTGTGATATTTTTTCATTCTGTCAGTATCATATTATTTACATAATCTGTTACAAGTCAAACATCAAAATATCAAACGGTATGTTATCAAAAAAATTTTGGTTGGTACGTGGAAACATCTTTTGCCAGAGATTAGGCCGATTCTAGCACGCACTCTCAAAAATAAAGGTTGTCCATTCTTGTACTAGGTCTAAGTTACCTCCAAAATTCTGTGATTCCAATAACGAGTCTTGAAAAATTTAAAGTTTAATAATCAATCAAAAATTAATTGATAAATTAATAAGAAGTGTTTTATAACGTAAAATCTGAAAAGTAACGCTATGAAACGCAAATAAGTTAATGAGGTCTTCACGCAAAGGTTCGTAATTCGAGATAAATCGACGAAAAGATAACAGCGGCCATAGCGTGCTATTTATTTCCAGAAAATATACTCTTTGAAGTGGCTCGTTTTGGGACAAAAGTTATGCGAGTTTTTTGGAATATTTCAACTGATACGGCAACCTCAATTCCATGATGCATGCAAGGGTTATGCCCATGAGAAACAAAAGTGCAGGGTTTATCTCCTTTGTGGATGCAATCGCTACCCTTCAACTTTCCCCTTCATATGGCGGCGATTTCGAAACCGAAACTCCCAAAGAGGATGGATTTGTCAGTTCGTTATCCTAGGGAATGACTTGAGATAAATCCGCTTGCTTTCGAAACCTCTGAAGAATCCCTCTTCGGATTCCGCAGAATATACGGATAGAGACAGATTCTACTGCGAAATATTCCCGCGGATTTTTCTCGGCGAAGTTACGACGAGGTAAATACGCTGCGAAGTTTATGGGCGTTAAAATAAAATAGGAGGTCTCTTTCTCGCCATATCGCGCTTCATTTTTTATTTTGGAAAGGGATGAACTCCGTTTCTATAAGAGGGGCGCACCTTTTTTATGACTTCGGAGAAGTGCAGGAATGGGAAGTTGGGTATAGGGAAAATGGAGAGGTGGAAAGAGTTTTGCGAGGGACCGTAAAAACTCCAGATAAAAAAAATTGGTACGACCGTGAAAAATGGCATTTTCCCAACTTTTTCCAGAGCCTTTCTCCGGGAAATAAAGTGGGTTAAAGTTTCCCCGCGTGTCAGCGCGAAATTGCAGCGACTGTTACGCCCTCCGAGCGACTTTAAAATTCGCGCTCTCTATGAGGCGATGGATTGAAAACTTTGACTCGTCGTGTCCGTTTTGAACGCTGAAGTACGCGTGGAAACGATGGGGAGTTGATGCGAGGATTTTTATAAAGGGTTCCGTAATTTATCCTCGGTAGGATGGTCGTGAGAGGGTGGAATTGCCCCTAGCGCCGCCCACCAACGCCCTTTTTGTTATAGTTCAGCTTTAGGGTTATGGCCTCTCAACGTCTCTATATCGAGGAAATACGACTTTTGAAAAATAATTTTCTCCTCCAATAACGCTCGTTCTGAAGAGAAACGGTTAAAATGTACCTATTTATCAGACTGAGGTTTTTAGATCAACAAACAATCAAATTTATGCACATGAGCGACTAACAGGTATTTCATTTTGCTCAATTTTTTTTCTCTCAGAGAGACATCTAGTCTAAGTTTTTCCTAGAAAGAAATCTATACGGTAATTGAAAAAGTCTGTCGCAGCCGGGAATCGAACCCGGGTCCCCCACTATCCAGGTGGGTGCTCTGTCCTCTAAGCTACCACGACAGAACGATCCCTCCTTCAATTTCTCCATCTAAATTCAAAGCATGTGAACCATGCATTTCTCGTCGCTTTTCTATACGGTAATATCAAGTACCCCTAGTTTTTAAAGGAATTATTCATGAGATTAAGGATTACAAATAGGCAATCACGAATATTTGTAACACAAGCAATGTATTTCCATACCTGAGGTACTCTCACCCATTGGGGGTTATGGAATCCTGGTCGAAGGGGTGTCGAAGTGAACCAGAATATTCTGCTATGAAAATTAGTTATTTCAGTAATACCTCTCCTCTGTTTCATATTGGTATTTATTTATATGGCTCCCGAATAGCCAAGTAGACAAGGCGTTCACGTTTGGCGAAAGCGGTCCCGGGTTCAGTTTCCGGTGGCAGGAAACATCGGTTTCCACCCAGGATTGTGATGAATTTGGGTAGCTTTCTAAAGAAAGAGGTACGTAGCAGTTCCGTTCCTAAAAACGAATAATATTGCGGCGTGGGAGTCGTTGCGCTGATTACTCGTTAATGCCACCGGGCTTGGCAGTATTCCACGAGGGATGCTGCTATAGGACTTTAGGTACTGTTTAGCAACGTTTCATTGCTATTCCTCGCTGGAACGGAAGTTAACTTTGAAATTTATTTCTTACTTTGGGTACTTGGGGTACGGGATGGTTTGCTTTTAGGCGAAAGGGGGTACGGGAACCAGAAAGGTTGGGAACCCCTGATATAGAGGAATAAATAAATGCATTTTTTCACATTCTTTATCCTTGATGACGGTGGATGTGTTCCGCGAAGTCTATTATGCTACTTCTGGTTTTGTATACATAACAATTTCTTACAATTGAGTTAGAAGTACAATTGAATTAGAACCACCAAAAT
Source organism: Ladona fulva (assembly GCA_000376725.2). Classification (NCBI taxonomy): domain Eukaryota; kingdom Metazoa; phylum Arthropoda; class Insecta; order Odonata; family Libellulidae; genus Ladona; species Ladona fulva. The sequence goes on along the minus strand of KZ308646.1, from coordinate 434,170 downwards.
ACTTGAGATAGGATATGGTTAGAAATATGATACGGTTCACAATATCCTTCCAAAAATCTTTATTTGAAATTAAGCTCAGTAGTACAGTGGTACCTCGATTTGCGAACCGCTCTATATACGAAAATTTCGACGTACGTACTTTTTCCTTGCTATATTTTGACCTCTAAATACGAACACAATTTTGAGAAACGTACCGAAAACAGAAAAGATTGCTTCCAGTACATTATCCAGAAGTAACGATTCTAACTATGGCTCATACTTTTGAAACATTCCTTCCGTCATTTAAAAGACTCTGCTGAAAGCCACGAACGAGAAGAACGAAATAAATAAAAGTTTAAATTTTCTAAATGAATCGGCTTCTAGAGTCCCTCGTACAACAGAGCTGTATGTTTCAGTCCCAATTCGTTTAAAAAACCTTAAAATAAATCAGGATCCGTAAAAGAATCAGGATAGCATAGTGATGAATTCAAGTCGACTATCTTCTTGCAGAGGTACCCGATCGATTTTGAGTACAAGAGGTTTTGGATGGGAGCGCGGCGATATCCTCCGAAACGGCTGGAGTCATAGAGAGAAAGGTAATCCATAAAGCTGAATCTACACGGTACCGTGATCCCTTATCCCGTAAATCGCTGCAGGGCTACGGTTCGGGTATCTGTATTTTCAGATAACAATTTCAGTGCTGAGCCTTGAGCACGATAATGTAAAAGAATTCTTCCTCACTGCTGTTTACTGAATAACGTACAATGGATTTTCTATCAAAATTTGTCCAAACAAAATATAGCCTCGAAACAAACTTTCTATTTCCCTTTCTAAGCGACTTGACCAAGGGAAATAAAGTAATGTAAATAAATGCATGGAAGAAAGATGAATGAGAGTGAAGTTGTGAGGATAACTTTGTTTTCTGAACGTTAGACACTAGGATGTAATAGGAAAGAAGTAGATAAACACAATCAAAATCGTAATTAATTTAAATACAAACTCTAATTGGAAGATAAACATACACACAAAAATTCCTGGTCAAACCAGATATCCATCGCCAGTTTTTAGCAGTGATTTGGCGCTGTCTTAATTTTTAAATCTACATTTTAATCTACACTAATACCCTGAAAGCAGCCTTTCGGCGTGTGGCAGGGGGTGTAAAAACCGAGCATTCGAGCTACTTCTTGTTGACTTATTGTTGTCGTGTATCTTTCGCGGAAAGAATGAGTCCTTAAAACGACTTGTCCTCACATCTATGTCTCTTATTTTGCTAATTGTTGGATCAGCAGAGGTAGCAGGAGGTTGCGTAACACCGATTACGTCTTCCGCAAAAGTTCTTTCACTGAATTATCAAGCAATCGCAGCTTAGCTTCTAATCTCCTTTCTTTCAAGGATTCCCAACCTGCGGCTGAGAGCATTTGCGTAACGCTTGCTTTTCTATCATAGCACTTTTTAACAAATCGTATTCCTTGCGCTGCACTTTCTCGAGTCCGCGAGCATTCGTATCATATGCTGGGTTCCATATACTCGCCGCATATTCTAGATGGGGCCTAACTAAGGCGAAATAGCATCGCTCTCTAACCTTTTCATCGTGTTTACCTACAATACGCTTCATAAATCCGAGCTTTTTAGTTGCTTTACCTTATATTTCTTATTCTTTGGATGTGCGCGCTCCATATTAATTATAAAAGTGATTCCAAGATATTCAACTGATTTGACAAAATTTCTAATTATTCCATTAATTTTGTAAGATTAATTCTGATTAAATTGTTTCCTTTCGAGGAAATTTACCACGGAGCTAGGAAACTACTACCAGGAAATTAACTGGTTATCACAATTCACCGAAAATCACTCCAATGTTTCAATGCCATTGTGCTTGGATAATAAAGGTAAATTTTGATAAAACAATTATGCTAAAATATCGTACACTATATTACGGAACATTTATACACTATAGATGAATGGGGTAGTGCATTTTCTCTCAATCGCTTAATTAGGGTTTTCATTCTCCGCAAAGTAATTTTCTGTTTTGCACTTTTGCTCTTTCCCTTTAATTCATTGATGACGGGACGTTAGATGTAAGGAGAACTCATAAGTCTCAATAGCAGCACTTTATGCTTCAACTAGGTTGTGCATTTTAAGCACTATTTCTGCCGCTTATAATCAGAATTTCTCGAGTATGCTTTGTGGATTTTAATTGGATTTTAGTATAAAAAGTTCCGCATAGGTTCTGATGTACCTATGTATCAAATAAGAACTTAAATGTAAACAAGCAAGTGGGTTAAAATAAAAAGATTAGGGATCTAAATGATCTGATTTGGTACTTCGCGTTATTGCTACCTGAATAGGCATTTTCTATTTCTTTTTCCTAGCGCTAGCAAGGAAGATTCGTCTATGATTGAGTAGCGAACTTCGCTAGATAGCTTCTAGGAGTACATCGTATCCATAAGGCTCACCGTTCCCCATTAAAGCAAGTAAAACTGTCAAAAGACAAACCTTTGCCTTTCGTAGATAATAGGCCGGGAAAGCATTCTTTATGAATACGTTCCTATTTACCGCCACCGTGTACCTCCATTTCTTCCGAGACAAACTATCCGGCAATGAAGTGCACATCCTTTGATCCCGCCTTCTTCAATTTCCTCCACTCCCTTTTCCCTCGCATATCCTTATCTTGAAGTCTCCTTAAGTGGCTCTCTATCTTGAGAATAACATCTGCCTCGTCGGAGGATAAAAGGGTAACATTTACGTATGTCTCCGTCTTCCCATGACGCGTCCTTGGCCTCGACGGTGACCCTGTCACTCGAGGAAAAATGGAACCCTCTCCCTTGCTGCTCCTTCTCGTCCAGGACGAAAACAAGACGAGTACGTCACCGGTCTGATGTTTACGAAAGAAAAAACCCATTCTTCCGCTCCCTTTCTCGCGACTTTAGATGTAGGGGTAGATGCGAATGCTTGATGGCCTTATTTCTCATCCTGAATGGTTCTCCTTAAGACCTCTTGGCTTCCTCGGAATGGATTCTAAGAAATGGTCGCCCTATTTTAATTTCCAGGACAACTGTCCAAAGAGGGGGTGATGCTGGAGATGAATGGGGTAATTAATCTTCCGGACGGTCAAAGGTTTCATTTCATTCCTTGATTCCGCTAGCCATCAAAATTCTAATTTTGAAAATCTGCATGAATGCTTACTAGTTTTAGTATTTCGTTTTTGTTACATCCAGTGAGGACATTTGTTCCCTGGGAAGGGGAGTTTTTTGGCGTTCTAAGGTGATCCAATTTTCTACTATTTTTTACTCTAAGTTACTTGCAGTTTATATGAGTCACTCATATGCACTCTTATAACACTTCGGTCCTCCTGAACCCATGTTGATTCATCAGTAGATTGTTCATATATGGATTAGATACTAAGATTACAACATAAAAGTCTACAACTATCTCTGGCCGTCTGTTATCATATTCCTGAAAAATAAATAAATATAATGTTTACGATGCATGTCGTCGAATACACGACGTGTATACTACCTGTTGTACATAGCAAAATAGGAATTTAATTATACAGTGGTACCTTGGTTAACGACGATAATCCAAGATTTTCGTCGTTAACCGAAACCGTCGTTATCAAAGGCGCGATTTTCCAGAACCACACTGCATGTCAAATATGCAGATAAAACTATTTAAAAGTAATTAATATAAAATGCATATGATTTATTCAATTATATTTGTATCATAAAATTATTACCCATTTTCCTGTGCATCATTGATAAAATGAATAGTCATAAAAGAAGTTTTTAGCCAATCTTTAGCAGAAGGCGTCGTAAACAAAAGTCTGCGTCGTTACCCGAGACATTTTCTTATCACAGCTACTCGTCGTTAACCAAGTACGTCGTTAACCAAGGTACTACTGTACATGATACCAAGAAGACAAAGTATACATAATGCATACAAATGAGAAAAAGAAATTCAACATTTCAGTTAGCTACAAGGGTCAACAAAGAATAAGCTTGACGCTTTCACAAATTACCTATACATATAATCCAAAATATATAAAAAGTGACCCACTGATGATAAATATTAGAAACTGTAGTTATTATCTGCTTGAGATTCCGCTAAAAGATATTTTTTGATTTTCATCTTCGTTGTAGAAGGTGCAAGAATAGAAAACAAATAGTTTGTGAACGAGATTGAAATTGTTTATCTATCGATTGAATGAAAGGCGTAGAGTTTATACGGTTACTCCATGAAATAATCTATCGTCGAATAACCCAAATAAGGAATGCATGTTTCCCAAACTTGATATCTGACCTTGTAAAGCGAGCGCCAATATTTAAATCCATTGGAGGGGGAATTTCACTGTAGGCTAAAAAGAGGAATATTGATGGACGGGTAGCAATATATATATACACGTTTAGGAAGAGGAAGTAGATATTGAAGATGCTGAAGGTCACAAAAAAGTAGCCAGGGAATATTGTGGAGGCAACATGGAACCGACTATTCCAGCACCTTACCCATAAAACATTTTTGAAAGCAAGGCGTTGTGGAAAATGCACTTTTTGACAGGGAGCGTCCTGGCATAGGAGCTCGATGTATATGACGGAAAATAGCTCACGTCTCAGCGTGGATAAAGTCGAGAAGGATCAACAGATTTGGCAGCTGGGACCTTTAAGAAAAATGAACTTGCGAAAAAAGTGCCTGACTTACTTTCGACCGTTTGCACATTTACGTATTCTGGGAAGATTTTAATTTATTTTAACTTATCACTCGGTATTCGTGCTTCCATTATCTCTCATTATCAGTAAAAGCGGCTTACATGATGACTATTATCATATTATTATCATAATTATAGATGAACTAGAAGAGTATTTTTTTTGTTTTGTTGCAAAAATTTCCGCTGTATAAACGGTGCATCTTAATATGATTTTTTCATGAGTTCCGGCTTACCTACGAGAATCTCGAACTGAAGTTAAATGGCATGCATGAGGTGAGAAATAAAATGGTAAAACTATTTTCAACTCACTTATGAAACGATGATACAAGATTGATACTAGAAAGTTATAATTTTCGGAATATTAATGAAGGAAACGAGAATTGAATTTTAAACACATTGAAAATCTCTAAAACCCCAGAGATAAAAATATCAGTAATCAGTAAGTATTTGTGTAGTAAGGTATATAGTGATTTTTCAATCCCTTGCTTAATACACTTCAATGTCCATAAATAGTCGTTTTTCAGAGTGAATTACATCAAAATTATTTTTAACTCTGAAATGTAAACCAAAGCAATTTTTGAGATAAAAATTTCTCCTTTGATCCTAAATCCTCATCTTTAACCTATTTAACCTAATCTGGCCCCTGAGGGCTTTTAGAAAGCTATCTAGATACCAAAGCATATAACTGCGTGCTATTTTACAATCTAGTTTTCCAACACCAAAGGCCCCGTTTCCTTTCCCCGCTTGTTTTCCTGGATGGACATGGATGTTTTTGTTTTAATTCAAATTTGTTAAAACGGTTGCAATTTGGTATACCTGTTTCCGTTAAAATAAATTATTATTAGGATTAAGGAAAGGAAAATTACAAAGCACGGAAGAGCCACACGGCTTTAATCCAAGGAATAACATGTGAAAAATAGCGACATGACTGGGACTCGAACAGGGGTCTCCCACTTTCTGGGCAGATCTTCTAAGCAGCATTTCCCAAACAGTGTTGAAGAAACACATGAATGTTATGTATATGTATGCATGGTAGTTCAGTGGTTAGAATACCCCTGGAAAATGGGAGACCTAGGTTCGAGTCCCAGTCACGTCCCTATTTTTCACACTTGTCATTCCTTGAAATTATTATTATAAATACAACCTACTTTTTATCGTTATTAAGCAGCATCCGCGGAAAAAAAGATTTTTAAAACGTCACTCCCACAATAGCTGCACCAGAACTGCTTCAAAAGCCCAGCCGCATTTACAGTGGAGGACCAACTTAATCCAGACTTACTTAGAATTAAAACGAATTCCATCTAGCTAGGAAGACATTTTCAGTACCTCATCGCGATGGGAATCACGGCTGAAACTCCAGCGTGTTCCTAGGATCTCTCGGTCCAGTTACTAGATAACTGCGGAGCATCCTATCCCTTTCCCTCCATCTCCAGCTTCTCTCACGCAACTTACAAGAGCTCCACTCCTCGATTTTTCATCATGCCTCCATGCTAAACGTTCTCCCAAGGATTAATAGCGGACTGCCTTCATGGTGCATGGAGGGAGGAAACCATATTCATTCTTCTCTCAACTCTAGTCGGGAGCCTCACGTCATTAAAATGAAGGCCATTCAGATCCTTGCCTGAGAAGAGGAAAAATTGACCTCTTCCCCTTCAATTCTATCCTCCATTCGAGACCCTCCTCCACGAATGCTTTATCCCCTACCCTGTCTGACATTCGTCTTTCGCTCTCGTTCTCCGGCTAAATTTCTTTATTCCCATCCTTCGTTTGTCTTCTGGAGCGCTGAAATTTCTACTGCGATCGTTTTCTTCCGCGTAATGAAGAAAGCTTCCGTTGGAAGTTTGGCCGTGCCTCGCTGTCTCCCGGTTTTTTCTTCTTGCGTGATCAATGGCTTTAAGCCCGCGGCCGAAACCTCTGACCCAACGGGGAGCGGACGACGCGGGGTCCCTGGAAATTTGGATGGCAGACCCTTAATTTTCCGAGTATTCCGATTACTTTAATATTCGTGAAGTTCGTTTTTCGTGCCTATGTAAGGTAATGATCCACTTTATTGCGAGTGATTGTTATGAGGGATAATAAGATGGAAATAATGATGAAAATTGGTGAAAAAAGGAGAAATAGTAGTTTATTTAGAGCTGAAAATCCTCTTCTGAGGTGAAGGTATCCTTCTCAAGACTTCTCAGTTTTAATGGTAATCACCATCGTTCATTTTTCAGAACTTTTCATTTTATGAGTAGCAATTATTTTTTCCTCCTTTCTAAATGTTCGTTGCAGTCAGAGGGTTTCGTAAGTTATTACACCTCCAGTCTTCTGCGTGTCTTACAAATTTCATTTTTCCATAAGCAGACTTTTTATAAGACAAGTTTTTTTTACCCGCAAACTAGACCCCTCTTTCTGTTGATTTTTCCTTTTATTTAAATCCTAAAAGCCGGAGGGTTAAATGCAAGAAGAGACTAACTGAATAGTCTTGACTAGTCTTAATCTCGCCCTAAATATGAGGTTTAATTATTATTACTACTATGGCGATGAAAGTATGTTTCCTAGGATCATAGTCAAAAATATGAATGGGCTTTTACGAGAGAAACAGATTTTACAAATATCTCTGTTAATGGAATTCTATGACATTCAATCTTTGCTCTTGTGTTATTTTAAGTTCGAAACTTTCGACGAATCTCAAATTCTGGAGGAAAGTTTTGCAAAATTACCGTATCTATTAATAAATAATTAGAGTGCTATTTAGAGATTCTTACCCATGAAATAATAAAAATGAATCGGAAACGGAATTAGCTCGGTACTATCAAAAGCCGAACTTCAACAATCATTTCACTCACTCTTACACTTAACAATTATAATTCATACACGAAGGCATTTCTTGTTTGAGTTAATATTTTGCTATCTTGGTTATTCATCATCTCGAAAGCCAATATTTTGGGTGTGGGTTTTTCTCTGAAAGCCTTCAGCCGAGGAGATTTAAAAAATAATTTTTAGTTTCTGTAATTCTATGACTATACCATGTATGACTTTAGAGATTAGGTAAGTGAGGCCCATATAACCTCGCGAATAAAGAGTTTTATTATAATAGTAATTATAATATTCTTCTCAGACTATTTTCCTGTTAAGGTCTCTTCAGCATTTGTTTCCTATCATTTTAGCATTCGCCGTTGCGGTATTTGCTCTTCAAGACTCTCATTTTCAGGGGTGGCTAGCTGTGGGCCTTATCCATATGCGAGGCCTCAATCAGACTGCGTTTAGGAACTCTCAACGATGTACTACTCACGGTTTCACGTTTTTAAGAGGTACGACGCGTTCTCGGGTATTTATTTTCTGCTTCAGGAAAGAATTTTATACCTGCAGAGTAATACTTAATATACTTATAGAACATATTACAAAATTTTTGTCACTATATTCGCATGTGAAGTCTGTCTGCAGTTCATAAAAATACAACTTGTAATTCAATATATCGTCAATTAATGCGGTGCTGAAGCAACTTAGTCTTCTGCGGCACGTATTTTTACGTATTTTACGGAGAAAGATGAATTTTTACTTTCAAATTCCTAGAGGAGGCCTGCATCAGATCCGTCCCTGTTCATGTCACTCGTTCTTATTAATCTGCAAGATCTGCCAGATTTGATGATTCAACCGCTCTAGATGCCGAAGTCATGTCTCTTACGATACTTAAATAAACGTGGCCATTATCAAAACCGGAATGAATTGCGAATTAGGGCGACCGCTGCCAGTTGTTGCGGAGACTTGGTTAACCTTTCCCCTTTGGCCTCAAATCGGCATCAGTTCGCTTCCGAATGCGGCGATAAAATCCTCCAGAATGATGGCACGACGGAAATATATATAGGTCCCTTCTTTCGCACGACCTTCGTAATGGGAGCCATTTAATTACGGGCGATAAACGCCGAACGTTGTGGCGCCCCTCACCTCCTACGAGGATGGTGAATTGCTCGGGAATATTTAAACCTCCCTTTACCATGCTTCATGCTTATCGTCTTCTGGCCATATTTCTTCTCGAAAGCACATCCTTAACGTCCCTTCACCATTTGAATCTTGCTAGCTTTACATTCATAGAGGTGCCTATTTGGTGAATTCTCATCGTTCATAGACGGAATTCATCCCTGAGCTGACATTTTCTCCATTCAATGCTCTATTCTCCGTTCCTCTTTCTGAATCTTTTACGACTGACTCTGATTTTGTTTGGATGGTGAGTTGAAGAATTAATGTTTTCTTTGAAAATTAAGCAGTAATAAATCGCTAGGAATGATGAGCTTAAATGAAACTTTATTTTCTGTCCGACTCCGGAAAGTAATCTTACCAATCTTATTGGGTTCTTTCTTAGAGAAATCGTGGATACCAGAACGTGTCTGAATGAGATGGCGTAAAAACACTAAGGGCGTAAATTTAGGCCGATGCTGAAAATGGTCCATCTCCGAGGGTCGTAACGAATTTCGAGGGTATTTGAGTCCAATCATGTAGAAGAGTAATACTTTATTACTCATCAGTTACACATTGACGTCTTATTTCCTCGATTTTAGCTATTAATCTATTAATTATTATCAATTATATAATATATTAAAAATATATTATAGTTAGAGAATAACCAAATTTTTAAATTAAGCGGTGTCAAAATTACTGATAGAGAAGATAGGAAATTCTAATCAGCAAAAGCTTCATAGTGGTGATAACATAGGCATTTATACTAGGAGGGCTCTGTAGTTTAAAGGTTTAAGAAAACTGCTCTGGAGAATCATATATTTTCATAGGCTTCCAGTTTATAGCTTTCCTCTCATGAATGCAGCCATCCACATTTCATTTGTTATAGGCGAACTACCGCAGCAGCCTAGCTCATACCTATTTCTTCTCCTCGTGTTCGCCTTTATATTGTACTTAGTCTACGAGTCTGTTTATATATTTCACCCTCCCTTTCTTGACCCTAATGCTAAAACCTCAACCTCCGCAATAAACTTCCCCAAATAAACTCAACCAATATATTTTTCTCTCCTTCCTTATCCTGTTAACTCGTGTTTCTCCCTTTCAATTTCCTCGGTGACAGGGCCAAAGTTCGTCTAGACGTAGCGCAAACAAGGGCGAAATTTTCCCCTTCATATCCCGTTACAAGGGAGACCAGTCGTACGATGTTACGAGGGCTGTTTCCTCTCACATTTTTTGGTACTTTAGGAGCGTAGATTAAACCAGCGTCGAAGGCACCGAGCTCATACACGGCTCAAACACTGTGCATGAGCACGTAAATTCCCTTTCTATATTAAACATGGGAATTGAGTCGACATTTTCTTTTTCGGTTTGGAATGTTTCGAAGTTTCTCAATCAAGCGTACCTCTATTGAAGTGAAATAAAATAAAAATGTTCCTCGATGTCGTTACTGTCCATCCCCAATAGCCTCTGTCAATGTTTCTAAACCAGTGGGACTTACCAGCCTGTATGGCGGGACTCGAGCGAAGTTAAGTTCATTTTGCTGTTAATTTTCTAATATTTTGCCTCATTTCGATTTAATCTTCCAATAACTTCACTAATATTCATCAACGAACTTTAGTATTTGAAAATACTTCATGAAATCAACCTGTAAAACGAGCTCTTAGCAGATAGGTGGGACTTGATGACGTTGCCTTGATGACGTCGAAAGTGGTACTTGAAAACATGAAGGATGGGAATCCCTGCTCTAGATGATACGGTTTGACTTTATGAAACGAGATTAAAAAGCTCATGGAAAAACAGCTCTTCGCATTTTCTACTAAAGCATAAAAGATTATCCTATATATCCATATCCTATCTTTTACCATCTTGAAGATTCGTGAAGCGTTCACTGGGGTGGTTTTGGGGGTTCAATCCCCCCCAATGATAACAGAGCCGGCAATAAACGAAAGCATGTGAGAGTATGGCCTCTCGCAATTATGTCATACGAACACCGCTGGAGATTCGCTTGGTATACATGTTAAAATAAATCGATTTATATTTTCATTTCATTTTGGGTGGAAGTATTCTTGTCCCTGGATTGTAGGCAATGTACTCGATGGCTCTACACACCCCCATGGACAAATCCTGGCTACGAACCTGATAGGACCCGACGAGTGTTGCATTTTTGAAATAGAAACGGTTCAGCGAAAGGATATACGATTTGTAATAAGTCGTTATGACTGATCGGTAATCGTTATTTAGATGCTTCATGATGTAGGATGGGAATCTTTAGAAGAAAGATAACTTAAACCAATGCTTGATTTGCTCAGTAAATTCACAGCTAGTACCTTATCAGAAGACGTAGCATGTAATACTACACGTCTACACTGTTATAAAGCCCGATCAGATATCGCTAGAAAGATCAGGTAAATTGATGCAACAACGAGTCTATTCAAAGCATAGTTTTCTGCGAATGATACGTGACAGAAACCGACAAGGTAGATACTAGAGTTCACCCCCAGCCAAACGCCGAAAGGCAATTTGCTGCGTATCAATAGAGCCTTGCAATAGACATACCCTGCAGTATGCAGTAATACTTACCAACCGCGCCGTGATCTTCCGGTTTAGTTCAGTAATTCGGGCGACTCCCCTTCCCCAGCTCCTCCTTCCTCGATAATTAACAATAATCCTCAACTTGACTCTTTAGAAGTCGTTAATTTCGAGTTATCAATATACGGCCAATACGCTATATCAATACAAATATGCATACGTTCATATTATACACATATTACATACATACATAAAACATATCGCACATATTATACACACGGCCCATTTCGTTTTTCCCGAGTAAAAAAGTCATCCGTGGGATTTCAACGACTTAACTTATAGGATTTCTTCGGTACCCGTGTCAGCGATTATAAAAACCTTATTGTTCATAAAGGTTTTTCATTTTGATTTCCATCCCTTTGCGAAGATACGCAGGGCAGATTTCCGTTCATCCAATATCCTCCGAAACAAAAGAGATTTCCCAGAGATTTTGAGGGGTAAAGGGCGGATTAGAATGAAAAGAAAATGAAACCCCCCAGGCCAGCTAGCAATGGCATCTGGAGACTCGTCCTCTATATTGCGCCCAACTTGTTTTCAGTTCATTTGTTTAGGATTGAAAGAATATAAAAGGGCGACCGTTAGCCGTGCATTGAATTCCGAAATCACTATGATAGATTTGATGTAGACTAGAAATAATTATTTTATAGATTAAGCGCCAATTTATGAAGAGGAGGATGAAATCGAGGATGAAATCCCAAATGAAATCATGAAATATGACTTCAAAATTTTCAGTAAATGACATTGAAGTATGACTTTAAGATTTTCAGTAACAGAGATTGGTCCAACAACCATTTATTGATGAATGAATATTTTTAATTCTCATGGTTCGGGATAGAAGAATATGTAATTTTCACTTACCCTAGCATGTCTAACCTATGGCTTAAATAATATGAAAACTAGTGAGGTATGAGTGATTCGGCGTGATAACACCCTGGTTGCTCCTTATTGAATGTTTAGAATGAATTCACAGGATGATTGCGTCGCACTTATGTGGACTTGTTCTCTTCCACGGTATTCTGGATCAGTGAAAAAAGGAGAGCAAACTACCTCACTCCTCATCTTTCCTAGTAAGCCTCATCCCTCCGCAAAATTTTTGATAAGTAATCGTGGACGAGGATCCTTCCAACCTTCGGGATGGTGACTTTATAAACATATACAGTATAGTACGGTGTATTTTTCACATTATAAAATGAAAAAAAGCAGATATAAGCGGAAATCCTGGCGTTTTCAATCAACTCGTTGGAGAAATCCCTCGTGTTATAAACGGATGATAATACAGGGGTAATATCAAACTTCCAGCGCGACGTTTTCATATACCGATGAATTTTAAGCTCCGGGCGTATTTCTGAAGGTTTTTATCGAGTACGTTTATTGAATATGAGTAGCAGTGAGTCTCCTAGCTCAAACTGAACTTTGATCGCACGCTGGGAAATGTTATTCAATATGTATCAGTATATCTCTTTTCCGCATATGTCGATCCTTCCACGCTATGATTTGCTTTTAGGCGATTCTTCCACAATTCGAAGTATACATCTGCAAAAATACGCAGCCTGAGCTACAGTTACAATTGTTAAGCTTCTTTCCTTTAAAGAGAGAGAAAATTCGTATTTTTCCACAGGATATTTAATCTACGCCTTCCAGCATCGACTTCGTTCCTTTCTTGAAGTAATTCTCAATTCCTCGTTCAGAAACGGTTTTTTCGCAAGTTTCGTTGTAATATCACCGGGCTCATACTAAATTCGTCTGCTGTATATTTAAAATAACTTTTCAATAATACATTTATTCGTGTAAGTTTCTGTACGGAGCATAGTTAGTCACACATGTTATAATTCTTACCAAAATCTCGGAAGAACGGGGGATGAGACGTAGCTGGTTGAATGTAATGCAACTATGTGCCTATGTGCTTTACCCCTGCCACACGCCGGAAGGCGGCTTGCAGGGCACTTATGTAGATGTGTATAGGAGAGTATGGGACAAATGATGTATTCATTAAAGATGGAAATTGTATGAGTGATGTTTATGTGCGTGAATGAAATGTATCTCTGAAATGTCCCTGTCTCTGAAACGTATCTTACTGAAAAACGCTAAACTAAGACTTAGCTTCGAATTTTCGAATAACGAGTATTACAACAACAATTCCCATAAAATATGCTCGCAGCAATAAAATGATAGGGATATTTTGGCAGTAACATACTAATTTAGCGGGTTTTCTTCTTCTTTTAGTAACTTTTTTTCCTGTTTAGTGACTTCTCGTGCTGGACTATGTTCTATTACACCGACCCTCCTCTACATACTCTTAACATCTCATGATTGACTTATTTTAAATTAAAATAGCATCACTTTTAGACGATGAAACAAAGATAGCATAAATTTAATTTGAGTAGTTTCTGTACTGATACTTTATTTATATACTTTTCAAGGTTCATCTAGTGACACCTTCAAAAGTAAATTGAAATCTCTGGGCGATAGATTTCTGTAAAATTGAAATTTCACGTGTGTCATTCACAGCCCCAGAAAATCCCAAATATTTAATTTTAAACACTTCTGCTCATTCAAAACCAACAGTAGTTTGGAACAATTGAATCTGCGGTCACGATTCATTAGGTTTCTCCCGGTTTTAGTAGCAAACAAATTTTCGCAGGTGGTATTTATGTTATTATCACTATCTCCGGATCGGCTGAATATGTTTTAAGGGATAAAATATTCACGGTGAGCGGTTAAGGTCCCATTATGTTGAACATTAATGGATGTATGAACTTAAAATTTTCCCCCACTGAATGGAAGGTGTATTCCATTTTATTGGCTTATTTTGATATTGAAAATGATTCATGAAAGCAATACATCGTCAATATATAATTACAAAAAATCAGCGTATCATTAGAGTTGATACAACTTTAAACTCTATATTTAAGTTGAGCGGTTAAAGACCCATTATGTTGAACATTAATGAATGTACGAATTTAAAAATTTCCCCCACTGAATGGAGGGCGTATTCCTTTTTATTGGCTTATTTTGATATTGAAAATGATTCATGAAAGCAATACATCGTCAATATATAATAACAAAAAATCAGCGTATCATTAGAGTTGATACAACTTTAAACTCTATATTTAAGTAGCACGAATGAACTGCAACAGTGTTTAGTAACTTTATTTTATCAAAAAAAAAAAGAAATACCGTAAATTTTATCAAACGAGGCCATCGCATGAAAAAATAAAAAAAAGCCTTTCGGTGACAAAATAATTACTCAGGTGGCTGTGAAAAAACGTTGGTAAACGATTGGGTTGGCTACTATTCGATAGAAATTGTAAAGAAGAATATGAAAATACGTCACACATCAATCGTCCTTTCATCTAAACAAAGGAAAATTCCGTCGATATTTTATATTTCCGCGTTGAAAATTGAGAGACAAAATTCATGGGTTCATCACCTGCATTTGGCCTTTGTTTCAATAGATAATGAAATATAAATTGTAATTTTACAATATATTTTAGTAGCTGCGCCTTACTATAGGACGTAGGAGTAAATTCTTTACACTGCATAACCTAATAAACAAAGAATCCTTATTTTCGTTGGAGAAAGCATTCTATAAACTCTTCTGGTAAATAATGGTTACATAACTATACTAAGAAAAGATTGTCAAGTAATAATCACAACTCAGTTGAGATTTCGAGAAAAACCGATCGGCATACGGAAAACAAATAAAGCCTCGACTTTCAGAATTATAATTCCGTAGTTTATTGCTCAATTCAGGAAGCGCATTGCTCATTTGCGCCTCAGATATTATGGTATTACGTTAAATCAAAATTTTCCTCCTCGGTGTTCAGAGAATACGAAGGAATAAACCGTGTATTTGAAACTCATCCTTATTTATAGCACCTAAATTCTATGGTGGCTTGTTTGTGGGTTAGGTACATAAGCTCCTCACGCCTACACCGAATATCACAACACCCTGCAAGATAATACTATAAAGGAAGTAAGCTACCGTCGCTAGGTTGCGTGTAAACAAAGCTTCCGTTGATACGTTGGGCGACGTTTTACTATAATTGGTGTTCCTCCAGCCCTGGAACTTGACTGGAGAGGAAATTGGGGTTCAATTTGAAACCTTACACCCGAGCGCCAAAGAGATCAATGGAAACAAGTAACTGCACAGCGCAAACTTGAGTAACTCGTACCTGGCGGAACAAATACAATTTAAGGAATCAGGACGCAATGAAAATGAACTGATGACTCAGTGTAAAAACATTTGATATGGGGAAAAGTAGAAATACTCAGATTTGCAACTTTATTGAAAATCCAATAGTTTTCGTTAATCAGTATAGGAGTATCCTTCGTTATTCACGTTGATTGTGATCTTAAAAATTCTTGTAATTAAAACGCAATGTTTTCAAGCTGTTGCTATATATATGCAATTGCGTTGCTGCTTTTTTGTAGAAATATGTGTCTGTATTTCTGTAGCATTCATAAAGATGAATGAAGATGGATCTTTCTTGAAATGATTAAAATTCAACCAAAGAAAATCTACGACACCATTCAAAACCAAAGTCATCGGATTGAATACTGTGTCAATAGAAAATATTTACTTATACAGTTGGAGCAAAATTCGTCTCACGTAAATGCACTGTATATTATTGTGCACTGCGTAGAGCATGAACATGCTAAATAACTAATACATAGTCACTATTCATACACATCCAATAGTTAATAAATAGTTAATTATACTTGTTTATTCCACCTTTTAAAATTCTCCATTGAAATGCGAATAAACACTTCAAATAACAAATACAAGAGAATTTTCGTAAAAGGAGAGCAAACTGACCGCTAACAACAGATAGGTATAATTGCCCATAGAAAATTTTTCGTGAATTACTTATAATCCCAGTCTTTGGGCTTTATTTCATTATCAAATTTGCTTAGTAGTCATAATTACTCTTCCTAGATACTATCATCGCTACGCTTGAACAATAGGAACGAAGTTCTTGAAGATAATGACACAACGTAAAATTTATCTTGATGCATTACCAAGTTTGGAAGCATCTTTTATACTACATAATATTGAAAGTAATTCTTGATGAGAAAAATAAAAATATTTACTAATATACACACTAAATATTAATGCTGACCGGTTTCGACTTAATCAAGTCATCATCAAGTTAATAACCTGTATTGAATATAAGAATTTTTATTTCTCTCTCTGTGGGGTTTCACCAAGGCTAAATCACATTAGATCATCAATCTTCAGTATTCATTTCATATTAGGGTAATTATCCAAAGTTTGCAATTATTCTAAATAAAAACGCACGGCATCATTCACGATATTTCTTTAGGACATTTCATGCTGTTCTTTCACTAATAAGCTGATGAAGGAAGTTTAAAACCATTAAAGACTACTCTCATTATTCTCGGACCATTAGTGTTAGAGGTAGCTATACCACAAAATATTATTGAAAGATGGCGCACCTAGATACGTAATGGAGATGGTTCATTATCTGCTCACGTTTATTCAACAAAAATTTCCTTTATCGGAAAGCAACATGCGGGCCAATTACCCGGGAAACAGACATCCTTCATACATCCAACATCCTGGTTCATTAATGCTTACCCGGTATCGTATTCAGAATCTACTCTCCGTATCACAAAGCAAAACCTTAATTTCCGAAGACGAACAACTTTTTCACGAAAGCGATGACACGAAACTGGGATTTCAGCCGCCCGCGTAGACACGAGCGACAAAAAGGAAGGTTCATTGTCTCTTGGAGAGGCGCTGCACTCGAACAACGTAACAAAAATTTTTAATTCAAAGTAATTGACGACCTTATTAGAGCAGACGAGGAGGCTGGAACTATTTTTTTTACAACCTCGAGGTTCACTTGATATATTTGTTACGCGCGGCGCGCATGTTTAATGAGAGTCTGGGGCGGACAATGAGCGAAGCATAGCCGGCGATGCGTAAAACGCGCACCAATAAGGGAGGGCCGGCAGTAAGTCGCGCACGACCCTCTCAAGAGGAAGCTCATGAGACGTACTTACGAGGAGAGGAAGAGGCTGATATGGAGGGACGTCAAACGAAGAGCCCGCTGCGTGAAATGCCTTCTCGGGATGGGCTATGAGACAAGGATGATTTATTAATGTTGATCTAAGACCATCGGGGCGTTTACTTCGAAGAAGATTAAATTTTCGCCGACGCCGCGGCTATATACGTCAAGGTGGAATTTCATTTGATAGATATCAATTCCTATGAGTAGGAACGCCTTTCTATAATCGCTATTAAGCCTATCGAGTTTGTGTACCTTTTGCACGTTCAAGCTAATGTCTTCTTCACGTCGTGAACATTGAAAACTTTTTCCGCTTGAGGAGGCTGTTTTTTTATTTATAATTCTTTCATTTTTCCTGGTACTCTCAAAACATTCATTCATTGTACAATAACAGGATACGCTTGGACAGTAACAATAGACGCACACATACCACCATTCCTTAAATAGAAAGATCCGATTAGCCGGGACTCGATTCGGTCACCTTTTGGTTGTAGTGATAATGCATGATAACCACTCCGCCACTGCTGCCGGTTTTGGTTATAAACCTACGGTTAAAATATATTACTGGTGAATTTCCTACATGTCTCCGTAATAATCTAACGCATTGCTAAATCGATTATATTGTTATGTCATTTACATTAGAATCAACTCTATCTTCAGTAATACATTAAGCTTTATAAACAGTCAAAGTGAACCAATCTTCATTCTTAAATAAATTTATCAAAACAGTTTCATACGATTGTATCCAAGTTAACCATATTTTACTTGACAATCTTCAAAGAAGAGTTTATTACGATAGCTCTTTTTATTATTCAGTTATCCTTTCAACTAATTTAAATCCTTGCGAGGAGTTACCTTTGGGGAGCAGCTACAATTTTACCTCCGTTCTATATTGACATAGGCTAAAATTTTACTAATGGTAAAAATTAATGTAATATTCATAATTAGTTGTAAAAATGGAATAATTATTAATTAATTATAAATAGAGCTTGTGGAAAGTTGAGGAACTCCTAATTTAAAAAAGAAAGAATACGATAAAAGAAGAAAAATAAATGTTCTAAATAATCAAAATGAGAAGGAATTTCACCAAAATTATTCACAATAATTCACACATCGTATAAAGAAATTGTTCAGAAACAAGTAGAATAGGATACTTGAAATTATCTAGCAGCTGTCACAAATACTGAACCGGAGCAGCTATATAACAGCATAGCTAGAAATAGAAATAAACAATGATAAGAGAGAGCAAAGAATGGAGCTTCAAATTTAATGAAGTATCTGCATTCATGACGGATTCCCTCTTCATTCACGGAATGAAAAATTCAAGAGGACGAACAGCGCGCTCATGATTTTAACTTTCTTCTGTTGCATTCCGCACTCCGTCGCCGAAAATCTTCCCCATCTTGTTACACTTCCCCATTCAATTGCTCGATATAACTATGTAATGTTCCGCAATTACGCTCCATTCCCCACGAAATAAGTAAACATGTCTCTTGTCGGCAAATGACACAGGCTCCAGATGCGCCTCTCCCTTTCCAATGACGTTCTGTTTAGCCTTTCCCATCTTTTGCCCTCACTCCGACCCTTCTCTTCCAGTCCCTTCCTAGAAGCAGATGTTCCCGTTAAATACTTTAGCTTCCTCCCTTTCCTCCATCCCTCGCCCAGTCATCTAAATTCCTATTCCTCTTCTTCTGGAGCGGGCACGTCACTGTCTCAATCTACATCACAGCACACGAGCTTTCACCTCTATGAAGTAATTCACCTCAGTTCATATTACTATGGTTTCTTCACGGTTTGATATCCCTTGCACAATGTAGGGTATTCACACAGAAAATTTCTGGACATAACGACTAAAAATAGCGAATATTATGAACTGAAACTACATGAAAACTCATAATCAGGGCCGCAAATCTACCACAGCGTGCCCGGATGCAAATTGATTCCCAGACTCTTTCTTCAGTATTGCTTGCCATCAGCAAAATAAAAAAGTACTCTCGTGAAATGGGGGCCCCACAAAGGAGACCCGGATGCTAGGCATCCACGGAACCCCCATCTAGGCCGACCCTACTTACAACACAACAGCCTCATCTTAAGATTTTGATATAAGGGTTTTCCTAAAAATAATCGAATTCGGGGGACGTCCAAAATGTTACCGGAATAAAACTTTAACTCGTCTGTGATAATTTAAAACTAATACGCAACTGAGCGATATTTTTCTGCAGCGTTTTTGCAACTATCTAAAAACAAAAAGTTAATAAATCGATGCGAACGACGGTGAGACAGAACAATAGGTTTATTACAACGTCTCTGAGCCCCTCTTAATGACTTTGCATTATATTTGATTTGCTGGGATTGTGATAAAAAATCTCAAAATATAACTGCTATAGAAGCTTTTCCACAACTAATGCATCTATTACATTTATCACCACAAAATCGCATTATGATTGCTTATGGTAGAGAATCAACCTCAGCCGGCCCGGCGATACAGGCGAACCAAAAATTATCTGGTGCAGCTCAATTTTGCGGTCGAAGATCGAAAGTGACCTTATGTTGTGTTTAATTCTTCATAATTTCATAAAAACCCTATAAAAGTATTTATTTTATTATTATGCATTTATATTTATTTTATCTTCAGCTCACGAATCAGCAGCAAAGCAGCGAAATTAAAATACTAAATGGATTTTAATTAGTGATTGATTCAACTGAAAATAAAAATATACCCAAAAACTATACATATTCAAAAATGTGAAATTTTACATAATTCGAAAACTTTTTAATTTATTGTGTGTTAACATTCATTATAATTCAAAATCATTCATCATAACTACATGGATGATATCAATGTAAAAAAATCATAAATGCAACTGACAGAAGAGTAACTTTGCGGTATTCCATGACGATAGCAAAAATAATAAAACAGGAACCACTTTTCTCAGTAAACTAGATCCTATTTAATATAAAAAAACACTGCAAAATACCATAAACATACTAAACCCAAAAAAAACACTAATGGTTTCGACTTGAAGATGACGCTCATGAGTCGAAACTAGTCGCGCCTATTTTGGTTTTGGCGTGTGTGTGGTATTTTGCAGTGCTTTCTATATTAAATAGGATCCAGTTTCCTGAGAAAAGTGGTTCCTGTTTTTTATTTTTCCTACCGTAAAAAAAATCACTTGTGAGGGTCTCCGAAAGACCTCGATTAGGGCACCAAAACACTTTGGGCCGTTCCTGGAATCAGTCCTCAAAGATGATGCCAATTTTAAGACGGGTGTACGAGAACCGTGCCCATGGGCGGATCGACAAACTCTCTTAGTTGGGGAGAACTTGCTAAGGGGGGAACTTAATAAGATTTCCTTAAGAACTCATCTCTAAACAACTTTTAAAATATTTTTTTGCGGTGATATATTGTAGCAGACAGAAAGATATCGTACTAAAACGTCACGATCTGATTTTAATTCAATTTCCTCGTCAAATTGTCTTATTGTTCTTTTACTTACACGACCAATTTTTGCTGTAAGTGGATGACTGATTTATTTATTGGATTTGATTTCTATGCAATTTATGTGATTTTGTTTATAATTTATTTTTTGATAAATCTTTTTCATGCATTGTGATATTGGTAAATGGGCACTGCCCGTAATAAATAAATAAATTCTAGACAAATTGCTGGCACTACAGCCCCCTTCCCTCTCCCTTGGATCCACCAATACCATTTCCTTGGGCGGGTACTGAACCCAAGCCTATACTTGTATATCAGGGGCATTAATCGCAAAGAGGTTTATGATATTACATTTTCAAGAGAAAGGTAAGAAACCGTCGATTTTATATACGTTAATTACGCCCGATAATAACTACCTACG
>KZ308646.1:397241-411036 GCA_000376725.2 Ladona fulva | reverse complement strand
ATTTTCTAATTAGCTCTTTATTCTGCATCTTTATTATGGAGAACTACCACAAGGTTGAGCCAGACTTAGTTAATTTAACCATATATAATATATAATCACGGTCGCTTCCTTAGATTTTATGAAAATTAACTATCTTGTAAATGACTGAGAAATATCTAGTGTTCTGATTATAAGTTTACGACCGGTTTTGAAAAATTAAAAGAGGTTGGATGTTATATGAGCTAGCCTTTGCGAGAAATCAGCTTTCAAAACTGGCGGCAGTACACTCAGTATTAACGACTTCGTTCTGGACATTTTTGAAAGAAATACAATTATTTCTTTGCGCTCGAAATTATATACAGTTTTAACAATGGTCAAAGATCACTTCAGTGATAGAAAGAGCTAAATTCGTGGAACGTTTAAATCACGGAAAAAGGAAAGAAAATTGTATGGCCAAAAGCGATGGAGCTAAATTAAACTTGCTACAATTGAAGGAAAGAGCAGTTAAATAATATAGATTGAAATACCCATATCTCCGGCGGAAACTGAAGTGGAATATCCATAGAAGCGCAAGGACGCGTATAAACTTTTAACCGAACTTTTAACTTTTATCTGACAGGATAAAAATAAATCTATAAAGTTATTCTAAATTATCCCCATAAAGAATGACCACAATTACAGCCCAAGTCTTCCATTATTATATCAATTAAGATTTACTCCTTCGATGATTTTATTGAAAATTTGAAATACTTTAGCTAATTTCTCTCGCATACATCTAACAGAACTTCTTATCTCACAATAGTTCCGTCTACTTCTGGTTGTTCCAAACTTCAAACAAATCCCATTGTTTGATTAAATATTTCGTTTCTTTAATTCATATTTATTATCTCTTATTGAGTTATCACATTCCTTCGCTTCAATTCCCTCCCATCTGTCTTACTCTCTCTCATTCCATTAATCTTACTCCCACACCATTGTTGACCTTTTCGCTCCAATTTCCCTTCAGAAGCTTCAAGTGTTCTTTTCTTTCAATTAGACCTCGTCCATAATCTTGTCTTTGGAAGAGACAAACACGCCTCATCGCTGTGAGTCTTAATTCCTCCCATTTTTTCCCTCGCTGTCATCTCAGATAAGATAATTCTTGAAAAAATTCGAGGGACGACAAACGGAGTTATTACAAAGGGAATCCTTTAGAAATTCTTGGTATTCCTAAAATAACCGCTTAACATGAGAGCTTAAAGATGATAAATGCCGTGCTAGTTTTGCTCCTAAACTACATTATGATGGCGTTTCTTGACCTTTCGGTGAAGCAGGTCTCATCTTACATTCCCGTTCTGATGCTGAGTTCCTCTTCTACGGTCTATAAACTATCAATAGTAATATTTGTTAACCAATCTTAATTTTGAATTCGAGCGTTCTTTGTCTATGAATCTGAAGTGGGCATAAAAAATGAATTTCAATTTCAATCAACTCAGTCAGTAATTAAAAAAATCATATCGAGATTATCGCAGGCCAGCGGAATCCTGTGACCTCATGGACAATGGGTGATTGCTTTAAAGGCTGTATAAATGCATAAACTCTATATGATATCATTAAAAAGAAAGAATGCAAGAAAAGGCACTTATTTCTTTTAAAGACATGAAATTCCATGCAAAATTGCTACAATCGAATCGTAACAATTATTAATGATATTCATTAGTATCTAAATCCTTAGCTTCATTATAAAAAATTTTCCCTTAACGCCTTGTCTTTTATCTTCATCGCTTAAAATGATCCGTTAATTGACCTGAAATGTCTCATTTCCTGTAATTATAAAAGCACCTTGAATTCGTGAGTAAAGGTTCTAAAGATTATATATATAGATAAATATTAATGCTCATAATCTCTCACTAAAAACCTTTTTAACTCATAATCTGACCTACTCACCACAAAATAAAAATCTCGAGATCTTAAGGATAACGTTTAAACATTAGAAAATTTCAAGGATTGCATTCTTCGGTTATATAAAAATATCCATCCTTTATCCTGGTTAAAAGATTAAAATGACTCTAGAGCGGAAATAGCGGTGTTTCATTTTCCTATAAAAATTCGGAATTTCGATAAAATACCGCACGGATGCGCTCCGGTGAACCAAATTTAATCAGTTTGGAGCATTTAATATTATCGAAGTGAGTTTTTCTTTTTTTTAAAGAAAATTCTTCCAATTTTTTTTAACGATGGCCTTATCAGTCTATATTTTTTCATTTCTCCTTTCCTTAGTTTGTCTAGTGCTAACCGTTTCTGAAAAAAATCTAAAAAATCGGCCCAAGAGAAACGAAGATGAAAAAATTTACTCGAGTCAAGTAAATGTTTTCAATTTTTACATCGAGGAAAAAATTAGCCTTCTGTTTGAGGGACGGAAAATAATAATCTTTCGCCGGAATCAGTAAGCATGGCAAACCAATCACAGACGACGACGACGAGTAAAATTCACTTCCTGCCGGAAAACTTTTGTTCGTGACTCCTAGTGACATGGTTTTCTATTAAGCACATTTAAGGCCTTTTTCCTTACTGAAAACCAAGGGTTATGGAAGAGGATCTGGCTCGAATTAAGTTCGAATGTTTAGGTCAAGGATTTATGCGTACTCGTAGTTTTTTGCGGCTGTATATATTGTCAGGCACAAGACCTCTCCCGTAGTTGAAGACCACGCACTCTCCGTGGAACCCAATCATAGGACGGGACGGAAATGAATACTTTTAAATTCATTCTTATATTACACCTGATTTTATGATTTTATTATTTCATTTCCATCTGTGTTTTCGCGGTTTTTTTTCGCTCCCCTTCTTGTGTGAGCGTTTTCCCGCACCGTGGGTTTTTCTCTAAAAGCCTTCAGCCGAGGAATTATTTTCCTCACAACCCCATCCTTTACTATTTACTGTATTTTTTAAAGTAATTTTTAATTTCTGAAATTCTGTGAAATGTATGACTGCAGAGGTTAGGTGTAAGAGAGGCCCACATGGGCCTAACCTCGCCGAATAAAGAGTTCTATAATATTGTAATGGTTCAATAGAAGGTTTCAGGAGGCTTCCTTGCAGTCCTCGAAGTTTGAGACCCGTCTTCCCGGCGTGACCGACTCCCTGACTTCTGTATTTCCCGTCTCTCCGGTCCTCGTTCAATCCCTTCTCACTACGCCTCAGTCGTCAGTTGGTGCGATTATCGTAATAAACAATTGCCGCACACGAGGCACACAGGCTCATCATCATCAACACCAAACAACATAATATTCGTAAATAAATCAACACAAACACATTTTCTTCAATCAAGTCTAATAAAAAAAATAAAAATATAAACAAAAGAAATAATAATAAATAAAACCATTTGGGCCGGCTTGCCGCAATATGAATATCAGTAAATTTACTGATTAATGTTTTAAGGTCATCATCCCGGATCGTGGAAAATAAGGTATTTTGGATGCGTTTTAGATTTGAGTTGAATCGTTTGGTTATTATATTTAAGGTTGTAGAGAGACGTGTTATTTTGTGGTACCGGTATATCTCGAACGTACCAGTCTGATATGGATAAACCAAACACTGAACGCTTAAAAAAATTTCAACTCTCTTGATCGACCTCGAGGACATGCCCGAAATTCAGGATGACTTATTTAGAGATAATAAAAGCATCGGGAAATGTTTGCGCTATCTCCTGTTTATTCAAGAGCGGTATTTTTTTGTAAACTCAAAGCGGGAGATTTATCAAACCGAATTTAAAATCGTTTATTAAAGCGTGAAAAGAGCTAAAGTCGAGGGAGGACGAGGAAGTTCTGTTTGAGTTAACAAGTATTTTCAGCAAATATCGTGTTTTTTTGTATCGAGATTCGGTCACATAAGCCAAATTGTTTCATATTAAATGTTTGCTGTGGCTAAATAAAGCGGTATCTAAATTATGAATTACTTTTCTGCGGCAAAATTTTTAATTAAGGCTGCCTCCCTCAACACTCTACGTTTTACGCCATAATAAATCTTATACCCTAAACTACTGCCTGTGGTGACTTTTCTGTCTTCTCTACATTTACTTTTGCTGTCTTGACTGCGAAAAAGATACAGTATACAAAGTGATATAATGATTACTGAGGTATGAGTTGATCTATAATTTCAATAATTTCGGCATCTCCTTATCGAAAAGAACGTTCTGAGATGATGTAGCCGATATAATGCGTTCACCATGTTGCAAATGCCGTTCCGATACTGCGAGAAAGATCAGGGAAATAGATGCTAGAACGAATCGATTCAAGAACTCATTTTTTTCTTCGAACAATACGCGAAAGTAATCGATTAGGGAAATAGTCATGGTGGATGCACCCCATGCCACACGCCGAAAGGTGGCTTGCAGGGTACTTACATAGACAATCCAATGAAAAGTGTCTTTCATTGAATCATCGTGTAGCGCTTACATGGGCATTTTCACTCGTAGCTGAGGCTGAGCGAGGTCAGGGTGGACGAGTTAACTCACCCCTTATCTCTCTTAGCATAACTCACTCCTCCAACAGGATTTTCGGTAGCTAATGGTGAATGGGATGAGGTTCAAACCAGTCTCCGGGATGAATACTGTACTACAGACACGCAAGTAGCAACTTTTCCTAGTGAATGTTTTAAAATAACTTGTCACCAATGACCAGCCACACTTCAATGTTGTAAAACCCCTAGACACAGGAAATTTCCTCATCGCTCACAGGATGCCTATTTCTATATTTTTTAAGTTGAAAAAAATAGCCTGCTTTGCTCACATTTCTATTCCCTATAGTTCCAAGAATGCAGCTAATGGCGAAGTCACAGCTAGTCAAAAACTTTGGAATTGAAAGGGATTTAATGCGAACGAGCGCTCAAACACGTATTTCAAAAAAAGGAATGCTGCCGTTGCAGATAGTTGCCATTACTTCACTATCCGCTTCCCTTGTTTCATTCTTTCCCTTTTGAGGAAAAAAGCTACCTTACCTTCTATCCTTAAATACCTTCCGTACCATTAATTCCAAGTAACTCCACGGCTATTGTTCTGGCGCCTTTTCGTGAAGTTTCAGCGAACGGAATTTGCGAAATATTTCGTGCCTTTCTAGATCATTTTACGTGTAGAATATGCAGCACACCGTTATTTTTGGGCATGCATATGTAATACTTTCTCAAAGATATATCTCGGACAGCTTAAAAGGTTTTTCTGTTTTCACACTTTCCAGACTTCAATCGCATATATGGAATTCTTTGGCGCAACACATTTTTCTCTCAATCGTAATATTTATTCGAAACAAGTATTTAGAAAAATTCTAATGTTTTCGAGTACGATACCACCTAAGTTTGTTCCCATTTACTGTAGGTTATAGAAACTCGTGAGCTATTAAATACTTACTGGTATTCCAAATTTTAAGTATATCACTCTTGTAAAGAAACAATTCAGCTCTTTTAGCATATTTCTTACTAATAGATATGCATCCAAACCCATATCAGTAACATCTGATCGGTTTGTCTCCGTATCTCAGGAGCAGACGATTTAAACGGATGAAAGAGCTGGGAAGAAGATAATTTAGCTCAAATTTGGTTCAAAATAAGAAATACTGAATTTTAATAAATGAAAAGGTTCGCTGTCCTCTCTTCGATGGATCCAAAAGTAATATTTGCCCTCTTCCCAGATTACTCTCTGAGGAAATAATGAAAACAAGAGTCTAAAGATAATGAGTCTCATTATTTAGTTAATTAATATATAATGAATCTGATATGTACAGGCTCTACTTTGTGGAAGGGCGCCATACTAAAGAAGTACGACCAAACACTAGAATATATTTTTTTATTTACGACTACTTTCGTCTATAGGTACGCCTGATGATGTTAACCTTGATGTCAAAACTAGTCATAAATAAAAAATATGTTCTGTGGAAATTGCTAATTGTTTATTAAAATTGTTTAGAGTTCATATAGAACTTACTTAAATTTAATAGAGTGGTTACCGGATTAGGAGAGCGAGGAAATGTAACAACAAATCATATTCTCATTTTTATAATACTGTGAATACTGAAATATGTTTGCAAAATCCTTATGTGAGGTCGAAATCATAATTGCATCAGATATGAATAGGCTGAATTAATCTGGACTTCTGCAAGATATTTACTGACCGGATTAAAAAACTTGCCGTGTCAAAAGGTCGAGAAATATCTAGTATAAAATGGGCTATTGATTCTTTTAATCGGTGTGTAAAGACATGAAATATTTTTGCAATAACTTAACAAGGAAAAAGGTATAGGTGAGTTTGTAGGTAATGGCGTGCCCTAGGATAAATCCCAAGGAAAATGGGCCCATGAAAAAATTCCACTAGGACCGGGACTCGAACCTAAAATCTTACTTTTAGGGTGAATGCTTTGTAAATAAAATCTATCAAGCGAGATGATTCTCACATACTGTTTTGGAGACTTGAGAAAGAGAGGCAGTAATGAAACATTTCAGCCGAAAAGTTATACCATATCACCATTTCATCCATAATCACGATTCAAAACGACCTTTTGTCGAACATTTTTTGATACGATTTAATATGAGGACTTCTCTTCACACTTTACCTTAGTACTTTCCTCTTACGGAACTTCAAATTGCTAGGCGAATCCGCTCGAACATTGTAACGGTAATTTTTTGCAAAGTTTCATAAAGCCAGGAAACGCATTATGGATGTCCATTCCATAAGCAATGACTTGTAACCATTTGCAACGCTCTTAATCCTTGGGTATTGCATTTAATTACCCCTCCGAGATGAGAAGGGCCCAACCACATAGCTCCCCTTCGCTGCGATCGTAAGTTTTAATGGACACTCGTTAAGAAGCGGGATGTCTCGCCAGACATTCGAAAAAACGGCGTACGTTTTCACGGCAGGGGATAAGTTTTAAGCGCCAACTCCCAGACGAATTTCTCCGATAAAAATACGAAAACGGCGCAATATCGACTTTCCAAATGTCGAGAAAATCGGATTTCGAATGGAAGTGTCTGTCTCTTTTAAAAGTTTTCGATACGCAGGAGACAGACTGGCTGATGCATCCAGGGTGAAAATGTTGCTACTAAATTTTGAACACGAAAATATTTATTCGAGTTTCAGGGCGCTATGAATTCTCCAAAGGCTTAAATATATCACTACCTTTCGCTGAAGGCTTTTTATGGCGCATCTATATGGATTTCACGTAAAACTTGTAGGTAATCCGACTTTCATGGCTCCATTCTCTACTTATTGACACGAAAGTCTTATTCTCTGTCTTTATTGCTGAATTTGAGTCCTGTGAAATGTCCCGCGCGTCCTTTTATTTTATAATACTCCCGTAAACTCCGTGAGGATTGAACTAGCCATGAAAGTGCCATAATATAGAATTTAGTAGATTTTTATCGAGTCGAAATAACCTGCAGACGTTTTATTGACAAGATCGTAATGCATGTTTATGAATGTGTATCATTTTCCCGGAAATATGAGAATATATAAAACATTTGAGCCTCGAAATCTGGATGTATATTTTGTAATTCGCTGCAAAGCGTGTACGCGTAAAATATGTACTTTGCAATCGCCTATTCATCAACAAGTAAATAGATTTTAATACAACATTAAGGTAAACAAAGATTAAACCCACAAATGTATTTATTTCATAAATTTTAGTAAACTAAAATATGATAATTATTTCAATTAAGTTCCTTAATTGAATAGAATTTACAGGTATCAAGTTTGCTTGACTTTACCTTTATTCCGGGGTCCATAAACTACGCTCTTCGAAAAGTGTCATTGGTGTCGCGAAACAAAGTAAATCGATAATCTTACTAAAATTGCCATTTCTTTTTTCATAAAATTATTGTTGTGAAAGTTTTGTGTGCGTTTTGAAATTTTCTTAAGCTAAAAAACACTCCACCCTCTCTTTCCTGAACGTCATATGTAAAATCTTAGGAAAGTGAACCAGACGAATTCTTAAATTCGTTCCGAAAAATATCTTGATGTTCATAGGTCGTACGTACATACTTCCATAGGGACCTCTACAGTTATTCAATAACATTTTTGCTCTACAACAAGGAAGATCCAACCATCCATTTCCTCTGAGAGTACACAGAAACATCGCAAATCCAACTCAAATTCACCATGGGCTCCAGTTTGTATCGGCAGTACAATATTTGTTGTTTATCTTTTTGACTCATTTGTAGCGAAAAGATTGTATCAGAATCATACAAGAAACTTCATGTAGACCAACATGTAACAATCGCGCCTTTTCCTTTAGAGATAGCAGCTTCTTCTATCCAAAGCACTCATGTACATTCATTCATTCATGTTCTTACAAACTGGTTTCTCATCAGAACGTAAAACTTTCAGATTGAAATTATATCGAAACAACTTGACTCAGCATTTGTAAACTTCTTATCTACTTTTTCGTACCCGCACCAACGTTTGTGATAATGCTAAGAAAGAATTTCGCCGTTTCTGATGATAAATGATCTTAATATTCGAAATAATTCGATCTTCCACAAACGTCAGGATACTAGAAAATATATAAAATAAACAAATGTTAGTTATTCATTCAAAACAGGAAGAAATTTAAATCTAATCGAAACCGTTACTCCGACCAGGGACAGTCCTGGTCAAAACGGGATGTATGATAAGCCTACCTTAAAATGACATTTGAGATTGCATGTAGCATTGAACACTCTAGTAAAAGGATGGAGGATCTCAAGGATAGCCAGAAATACTCATGTCACAAACCCGCTTTTCTTCTGAGCTTAAGGAAAATTCACTCATCGATGGGAAAGACGTTAAGAAACAATAAACGAGAAGACCCTTTTTTGCTCATTAATATGTCTTCCTTCGCGTGACAGAATGGCCAGCGAAGCGTTATTAACGATTTGTCTGCCGCTGAGTTATCCAGCGTTGTAGGCGATAGAAAATATTAGATGTAAAAAGATACTAATAATTCCAATATCGCCATTAAATGAAGACATTTCATTATTTTTATATTAACGATGTTGAGCCACCTATACTTCTGAATTGAGAAATTTGAAAAAATAAATGTTAGAGAACACGGCGATGTAGTCGTCAAGCAACACTCTTACTAACAAACTTGCTCAATTACAAACAAGATGCGTCTTTGGGATAAATTTTGAAATATTACAATCCAGTAAGATAAAGTTGGTAGGCTTAATCTCCAAGTAAGTTAAGGAGCATGGATGGGCAACCTTTATGAGTGTGTGCCGAAATCCGCTAAATCTCGGACTCACCGAAATTCCGAAACTTTTAGAGCATTTTTTAGTATCTAGATGTTTGATTCGTAAATGATTCTGTAAATCATGTAAAACTGAATGAATTTTTAAAATAATGACAGGTTTTTATGAAAAATTGAATATAGTAATAGTTTTATTTACAGTGATTCGACAACTGAGGTCATTTCGCACGTATGTCCTTCAAGGAATCGAACCCGGGACCGCTTTCACCGAAATTGTGTACGTTACCCACTTGGCTATCCGGAAGCCAAATTGAACATTTTTTTTTCTCCCTAAAAAATTGAAAATGCATATGTAGAGTACTTTTTTGTGTGCCAGAAACAAGTAATCGGAGTGCTAAGTGTTATCCATCATTGTAGAGTAATCATTGAAGCAGAGGTATGAATTAAATATGTTTAGATTAATCGGAGGATACAATAGTTCTGGCAGTTTTCTTTGCGGCGTTCATGCAAAGTAAGTTCATATATGAAAGATAATGGTACACAAGATAAGAAAGGTAAAATAAGCGAAAATAAATGCACGTACCTGAACGTACTAGAAGAGTAAAACAGGAAATAAGATACGGATACAAGTGTGCAGGTTTGGAAGACATAATAAGAAGTTCGAGTTTGCGACGACTCCGAGGCATTACGGGAGCAGCTGCGAAGAAGAATTACAGGTTAATTCAAGCTTTATGAATTCATGAAAAACATGTAATATCAATGAAACCGTAAATCCACCATTTTCTTGGAGAATTAAACAAAAGCATAACATTTCCTTTGTTTCTCTACCTCATTTATGAAAAAGAGACATAGTACATTTAGAATTAATTCCTTTTTCAAGACAACTGAAATGTTAGTAGACTATTACGATCATATGTAATGAGTTTGAACCTTGAAGCGAAGTGGAAAATTCCTAGTAATAGTATTCCTAGTAATTATAGGGATATTTTTTGTTTTATGAAATATGGCATAATTTGGGTTAGAATGGAGAAGATGATTAAATGATTTAATTTTTAAAATTCCCATTTACCAATATACACAGTGACATCCTGTCAGAAAAATACCAAACCAGCTCATGGCCCACATTTGAAAAAAACTCGACTGAAGTATTGTAAGCAGAACTAATGATTGCGGTCAAAATAAGAAAAACCATACTATGTACTCAAACTTTTGACATCAATAACAAAAGCAAGCGAACTTTACAGTGTGTTAAAAATAAAAATGACAATCAGTATTACATTCACTCATCATCATTATAATAGCTCTTTGGATCAAAACTATGTAGTTAAGTACTCTTCCAAAAGTACTCACGTCGTCATACGCACTTTTATATTTTTCCAAAGATAATGCGCCATATATTCCATGCTTTCCATAATTATTATAGTATTTGAGACAATAGTATAAAGATCGCTATGATAAGATTTGTTTTTAAGAATACAGTAAAAATTAACTTACATGAAGTTTGTTTACGAAAAATTAGTACTTAATGTTGTATTGCATACATTAAATATAATATCCACACTACCAAAATTAACTTCAAGCCCTAATTACAACGCTTTAGCTCAGGAATCAAAGAAGTCGCAGTTCCGCATTCCGCATTTAATTTACGATAATCATAATAATAAATAACATAAAACAAAATATCTGCACCCTCCACTCACTCGAATGACTATTTCAGTCAAAATGAGAGAAAAATGAAACGATTAACATTTAGAGACGGGCATTTGGAAGCGTTTATCCCGTTCCAAAAAAATCAGGAGGGCCCCGAAGGAAATTTCATCTTGGCTGAAGGCGGAGAATAAGAAGTTATATAGCCGGAACGAAATTATTTTATTAATCCCTTGGGGAAAAAATAACTTAAGCTCGCCCTCAGGGCACCTAATATGATTTATTGTGATGAAATTACGAATCCGGAGAAAGGAGCGGAATATGAAAAGAGTGAGGGGACATTCCTCATGATTCCGATTCCATATTTGGAGATTTCCAGATATCTGTAACGCTTTAATTTTCTTCTATCTTTTCCTTCCGGTTATCTACTATTTTCCTTTTAGCTTTGTTCTTTCTTCCTCCGTATCCCTTCTTCAAGTTAAAATCGCTCTCCTACATCGTCTCTCGCAAAGTTCAGAGAAACTTGGCGATATTGCCTCTTCGAAAACTTTTACGCGGAATGAGAATAAAATCGTCCCTTTCTTCTCTAGGAATAACCGTGTCTGAGGGACAAATACTTTGATCGCACATCCAGGCCGCACGAGCACTAGCATGGAAAACAAGCGAGGGACGCTGTGCGAATATGAATTGAGTCGTTTTTCAGTCCTCCTGAGATTTAGCGACGGCGTTGGATGATGATTTTTTCCTCCAAATTGGGGTTCCCAGGTTCATTTCTTTCGGCTTAGCCTTCCTTAGGTAACGCTTCTCCTTAAGCCGGTTGTGAGCTGCCGGCGGAAGATTGTATTGCGTAAGGCAGTTCATTCCGTTGTAGACTCGCTGGATCTCCTAGGTGTCTTAAGTCGACTAAACATTGAGGTAGTATGTATGCCCATGCAATAACATTGTGATATTGACAACATAACTTTGATTCTGGCACTAGTAATAGAAGGCGAGTGAAGATATTGAGATGTTTTCTCCCGAATTATTTTCTATCCGTGAAAATGTTGATGATAGCAATTCATTAAGTAAGAAATACACACTTGTAAACAGATATCTGGGTTGAATCGATGCCGTCTCAGAAATCAGGAAAAAAACAGAGCATTCGTACGAAGAGTATGTACGTACATAAAAGTATCTGGTATGACGCTTTCACTGCATGATGACTCCACGACGGGATGATTTTCGAGAATATGCAGTGGTTGTCAATACAAATGACGACATTTCGCCGATACAGCCGAGTTCTTCAGTATATAAAGAAACAAGCTGCATCGTTAGCGGAGTTTCGTCATAAATATCGACAACCACAGCGTATTCCCGAAAATCATCTCATCGTGGAGTATATCAAAGTAGCTTGTAACTATAGATTAAGGTAATCATCCAAAATTTTCTTTTATAATAAATAGATATTTATGTAAATAACAGTGTCCAAGTAAAAATTCTTTTGCAGAATGTAATTTATTTAATAAGAGTTTCAGACTAGACAATTAGGTTTAGGTGGATAACATGTTTCATGCTTTGATAATTAATTTATATGTAGGATATCAATTTATTTATACCTTTAGTGCGCTAGAGGATCTTCGAATAACTAGTCTATTCGTGGGAGATGACTGATTAGTTTGTAGATGTATTTTGAAAAGTGCTTCGTTATCTACGGTCAATTCACACGTGAGCCACCTCCGGAAATCGAACCCGTAACCAATTTCACCGAAGTTGAACATGTTACCCATATGGCTATCCGAAGGCCCGATTGATTAATTTATACAACATATTTCCTTAAATATCAGATTCTCCAATTTATATGACGTGCCTTGGTTTTATGATCCAAATTTTACGAAAAATACCTTATTGGTATAAGTGTTTCAGTTATTCTTGAGAATGGAGAGTTACCAGAAAGCCGAATTATTAGATTCATATGTAATTATGTTTACATTTTATGTTAATTGATATGTAAACTTAATGTACTTAGTGCGAAAGAGTGAGCGCGAAGACAAATGCCTGAAATTAACAAACGCAGAAACTATTAGCAACAATTCGTAGCATGGATAGGTATGCGTAAAGTTGAAGCTGCTGCCTGAAAATTTTTCTTCTATCGTAAAAGATACACTGTTTGACACCCAGGTTTTTAATCAAAATTCGTCACATGTATGGGGAAACACAATCTACAATGGGAGAATAAAATTGAACATGAATTGTAATATTAACTGTAAATTGTACATATACAATGAAAGGGTAAAATTTTAACCTTTTGCTAATTACTCAAATGTATATCTGCACTTGGAGAACGTTATCATCTGCACCAAAGTTCGATGCACAGAAGTAAAATGAAAATAAAATACTTATCCAGTTACTTATACTTTATTGTTCCGGTTTTAAACAAAACGGAGAATACTGTCTGTAACATTGAAAAAATGTGTTCGAGTTATTATTTTATATTAAAGTTTGAACTAAAGCCAAACTTCTGCTCGATAAAATTTAAGAAGCTCGGGAAAAAAATGTCAGCGGCTATGATATGGTCATTGAAAATCCATTTTTATTCTTCATCCTCATTAGTAAGTTTTTATTTCAATCACGGAACTTTATCTTTATGGGAAATGAATTTCAGAGCGCAATTTTGCACTTCCGAGAAAGTTTTATATATAGGGGGAAAGAAATGATATCCTTTGATCTCAGCGACGGACTCAGAAGTTCATCGTCCCTTGAAGTTTAAACCGTCGCTTGACCCTCTACATTCCAGAGACAAGTGAGGCATGAAAAAGCCAAGAACCCGGGAAATGGGAAAATTTTCCGAGTTTGCTGATGCTGGCGAATCAAATATAAATTCATCAAACTCAAAGAAATCACGTGATAGAAATACTGGATGTTTTGTGTAGGTGGCCAATCGTATTGAAGATCGAACGTTAATTTTTATCCAATTTTAAAATTAGTAATATAGTAAGACC